>CAKAOH010038398.1:0-14066 GCA_916701665.1 Sebastiscus tertius
AGAAGAAGAAGGAGGAGGAGAAGAAGGAGAAGAAGAAGAAGGAGAAGGAGAAGAAGGAGAAGAAGGAGGAGGAGGAGGTGAAGAAGAAGGAGGAAGATGAGGAGAAGGAGGAGGAGAAGGAGGAGAAGGAGAAGAAGAAGAAGGATGAAGATGAGGAAGAGGAGGAGAAGGAGGAGGAGGAGGAGAAGGAGGAGGAGGAGGATGAGGATGAGGAGGAGGAGGAGGAGGAGGAGGAAGGGGGTGCTTTGGGTCCCGAGGTTGACGTAAAGAGTTTTTTGCAACCCAACGCCATCAAATATTAAAACTTAATTCCAAACCGCCTCATAACTGCATTGACTATGTGACAGATGACCCGCTGATGTTGTCATTGTTTGTTCAGCATGATAAATGATGTGATGTGGGACGCAACACACCCACACAGATCAGCTATTAGCCCGGATCCCCCTGCTGCTGTCATTTAGGAGACATGAAGGAAGGGAGGGTTTGCTCAGAAAAGACCTGATTTGGCAACTCAGCCCAACTGTGTGTGTAGGGCCCATAATCCCGTTTTGCTTTTGTTTGAGAGCTGTAATTAACAACCTCAGGGATGGAATTACCTGGTTTGGCTTCATTGCAATGACCTGAGGTTTACTTGCAATGAGCTAGCTTAGACTATCAAATTAGATTAGACCTGATGCTCAAATTGCCAAGGATTTAGTTGGCAGGCTTGAGTAGCAATCAACGTTTTCATTGACCTAAAACGAACTAGTCTTTGCAACATAAAGATCATTATTATGATCCGTGTAAAAATAAGCATTGCAGAGTGATGTAATACAGTCATTTAAAGCTGCAGTAGGCAGAAGGTTTTTGGCATCATTGGGCAAAAATTCCATAATAACTTCAGCATATTGTAATTCAAGTGTTCTGAGAGAAAACTAGACTTCTGCACCTCATCATAGCTCTGTTTTCTTTAAAAAATCTACCCTGTGACTGGAGACTTTGGCCAATCAGGTCATTTCAGAGAGAGCGTTCCTATTGAGCGTTCCTATTGGTTGCGCTCCAGCTGGTGGGCGGTGCTTGGTATTTCCTCAACTGATCTTAACATGGCTGCCTGGTCAATAACATTCTCATTTTACAGCTAAACAGTACACTACACGATGTTTCTGAAAACATATGAGGCGAGAAATAGGCATTACAGTAACAGAATATTGATTCATATTTGATCAGCGCTGCCTAGTTTGACCGTTTGATCGGAGTTAAGGAGTGACTGACAGCTGCTCATAGATGTCAGGCTCCAACTCGGCTCTGATTGGTTGTTTTCCTCCGGTCTGTGAAATCTTGCAGATGCCATTAGGAGCACCGGAGGACACAGAAGACACACATGCATACGATTTCTTTTCAGTATTATGCACTACTGTCAGGATAAAGTGACTGTTTTATACAAATAACTTTTTTTTTTAAATCATATTTGCTCCATTTCTACCCACTGCAGCTTTGAACAAGCTTGCAATGCTGGTACACATTCATAGGCGGTGTGAGCGACCCACCGCTTTGTTGCATATAAAGAATAATGACCCCCCACGAGACGCCGAGCCGCGTGCAGGGAGATTAACGCTTTGTTCAGCAGAGTTGTATAATTTAAGCAGAGCTCGGACTGCTTGCATTATTTTTTGTTGGTTTAACAAAAAAAGACATTTTCCTTTGTACAAGCAGAGTGTATTTTCACCAGTATACTTTTTTTATAACTTGATGTTGTAATGAAGGTCACTGAAGGGGGAAGAAAGTAGTGCATCATAGCAGCCTCTTTAGACTCAAGGAGCTGTCCGTGGTGCTGGACCGGTTTAGTATAGCAGCTACATAATAGTGCTGCCTTCACATGGAATGTGAAAACACATTGTGCACACATCACATGTGTAAACCAAGGGTATACCATAAATTAATCATTGCCACCTCACTCATAAATGTTTCATGGTGACCTTTTGACTTTAAAATGCACTGTAAAAAAAGACTAGATTAAGACACCAATTTGAAACAATGTCATTTAAAAATCACATCTTCTTATGAATAAACATGAAACAAACTTTGAATCTGTTGTCTCTGTAGTACAGTATGCTCCAATATTATATTAGTGATTGCTCCATGCACACACAATACAAGTGCCCAGCCCTTATAGTGATAAGATACCAAAAGTTCAGACAACACTTCTTACACATAACATTACCATTAAGGCTGTCAAAGTTAACGCGTTAACGCAAATTTGTTTTAATGCCACTAATTTCTTTAACACATTAACGCAACATGCAATTCTTAGGTTGTAGCAAGCTCAGTTTTAAAGCTAGTGAAGATCAAGGCATCACATGAAACTAGAAAACCTAAAGAATCCATTGGTACCAACCATGTCATACTTGCTTGTCGAGAAGGAGGTTAAATAACGCTCCAAACTTAACGCTAAATGTTGGCAGTGGAAGCCTGTTTCTACAGCTAATGGAAGTGTCTGAACATGACACACGGCACACAGAAATCTTTAACTTCTATTACTGACATATACATAACAATTTAAGTTTCTAAGAGTGCAGCAAAGAGGTCCCCAGAAGACCATTCCTACTGATTTTGGTCTCCTGACCTTTTGTCTAAGCATCACCATCAGGTCCAAATTTCCTCTTGATGGTAAATGGACTTGCATTTATATAGCGCCTTTAGTCTTCCGACCACTCAAAGCGATTTACATTACATGTTAGCATTCTCCCGTTCACATACACATTCGCCAAGCAAAGCCTTCGGGGGCAATTTGAAAAATCCACAGTGCCTATAGTGCATTGGACAACACCTAGGCGCTAGCTGTTCAAACTAAACAAAGTCATCACAAACAAAGCATTATATGCTACATTTATTGATAAGAATATTCCCAATAATCACTCAAAATCAGCAGGGGTAGGCGCAAAGATACAGCTGTTTACGCCGGGCGGGGGAGTCGTGAAGACCAACCTGATCTGTATCTCAAAACATAAAGGCCACATGGTCTAATGTAAGTAGTTGGAAAGCGTATTGTTATTTAACAATAATAAAGGGTAAAAAGTGACAAAGTAATCTCTGAGGGGAATTAAAAACTACTTAATGCTGACCTCATCTGATGTATGCTTATGTAAATGCTATGCTGACAAAGTATACCTTGAAATTGTGTTAGAAGATGTCAGCAGGTTCTGATGCCCTCAGGTCCTCAAACTGGCTGTTCAAGAGGTGATGACCATGGCACTAAAGTCTGCTTCAACACAGGTATTAGTCCCAGCCCAGAGAACCGCTAACAGGCCAAATTAATGGAGAAATCTAGACGAGACTTGTCCTATAAGCACAAGTGTTATTGTATTCAGCTGCTGGTCCCCTGAGTGATATAAAAATATGAGCAGTATCTTAAAGTATATTATAAAAAAAAGCAGCAAATAAAGGGACATTAAAACAGGTGTAATGTATTCCCTTCTTCTGGCCAGAGTCAGCACTTGTAATGCTGAATTTTATATGGTCTGCAGTTTATTCAAAGCTTTGTTGGAGCAGAAAAGAGACCATTAGTTGAGCCTGGTAGAGTTTAAAAAAAGCACGTTATTCAGTAGCTGAACGTGAGAGAAATGCCTATTTCTAACACCGCAAAAGACAGATTAGGGATAAAAAATTCAGATCAAGATGAAAATCTATACTGTGACATTAAACACAGCATTGTGCAAAGCAGTGCTACAGCTCATAAGCTGGTTTTTGAGCATCAAAGTGAAAATACTCCCCATATAATACGCCTTCTTTTACTCACATACTGAGAATATTGCTAACCAACCACACTGTGACGTACATAACATACAATAGTAGTTGTGGTATTGGGAATGTCATTTGATTTAAGATGAGATGCTAAAACATAAAATGAAATGCAACTTTAATGATCACTGTCGGGAGAAGACTTTTAAAGACGCGACATCGCTTTGTGCAAATCATCTGATGTTTTCAGACACATCACTGATGGCATAATTGCTGTGCTGTGAGGACGGCTGAAGTCCTCGTCCTGTTCAAAGCAGCGCATGAGAGTTGCGCTCACACTAATGTTGGCTGTGTGCTTGAGACTGACTTCAGCATTAAAGAATATAGTTGAAGCCGGACTGACTCTCCAGTGGGCTTGACACCAAAAGGACTGTGGCGCTACAACCCCCCTAAGCTCGTGCTTATCAGATCTCTTCGCACACAGACTCTTCAATAAGGCAGGACCTTTTGATGATGATGATGGTGGTCGAGATGATGAAGACTACTGAGACAGTGCTTCCTTTCTCTCTGCTTCTCCTACTCTTTACCTCTCTGCTTCTCTACTTCCCGGAATGACCAGAAGGCAATCAAACTACAAACAAGAGAGTAAACAAAGAAACAGCTTATATCGATCCCTGGGCTTTATAGCTCCGGGTAAATGTGTTTATCTTGTGTAGCCACTACATTATACTTAGATTAAATACATATTTGATGTGGTGGTTGGAGCTATAAGCAATGCGCTGCTTGGAAGCATCCTCTGGCAAGAGTTTATTACATTTTGTTAATACCTTAATTAGGCGAACCGTGAGAGAAATTAATCCCTGGAGAATTGGCTTCTTAAAATACTGTCCAGCCACCCCTGAAACCCAACGGAATAATTAAGCGCAGCAGAGAAATGTGTTTGTTGTCCCTGAGAGGATTTTTGGAATAAAGTTTACTCCGACCTCCTCAGCTGAGACACGGGCTGTGCTTTTGTTTGCACGAAGGTTCAAACCTGAAGGCGTAACGATCATAAAGCCCGAATCAGCTTTAATGACAACAATAGCGCATTTCACATCCCCCAGTAACACAATGAAAATATCTCAAGATACAGTATGTGGGCGAGGATGTTGAATGTATGTGTGAACAAAGTCAAAGCCACGATTCTTTCATAATGAACATAAGATATATTTGTTAGGCAAGTAAACAAATTGACTGCTGATTGTTTTATGTCTGTGAGGCAGTGGAAATGAATTAAAAAGGTCAGCAGACATACAGACGCCCAGGCAGACTTCTGCTCTTCAAGCTTTATATTCACTTTGTTTTCCAATCCCGAATGCTCTGTCTTCTCTGCAGCCTTGATCAAACACAACAAATGCGTGACCCAGACTCTGACCCAGAGTGCAAGATAAACCAATGAGTGAGCTTTATCTTTAAAACAATTACTTGAAAGCACAAATGATTTAATGGGACTATGAATCAAAGAGTTTATATACCGTATACCTCTTTTTGCATTTAGTCAACTTCATATCAACAACACTACAGACGTGTTAGCAGCCCTGTGAGGTTGTACTTTAGCAAAATGCTAAATGGACTTGCATTTATATAGCACTTTTCTAGTCTTCCGACCACTCAAAGCGCTTTACACCACATGTCAGTATTCACCCATTCACACACACATTCATACACTGATGGCAGAGGCTACTAAGGTGCCAACTTTGCCCATCAGGATCTAATCTAAATACTCATTCACACACCTCAAGGACACATCGACATGTGACCCGGAGCAGCCAGGGATCGAACCACCGACCTTCCGATGGGTGGACAACCTGCTCTACCCTCTGAGCCACAGCCGCCGACGGCATGCTAACTAGCATGCTCACAGTGACAATGCAATCATGCTTATGTTTAGCAGCAGCCCAGTCGCCAGAATAAAATGTTGGCATTGTACGTTTCTGCAAATACAATGAATCTTGACGTTTCTGAACAACATTTCTGTGTGTATCAACAATATAGTTTTTAACCGCTCGTGGCGCTTTTTCGCGTTTCAAAACTGCATTCTCAACAAAACTACTTGGTTAGGTTTAGTAAAAGATAATGTTTTAGGTTAAAATAAGTACGTCATTTTTAGTTTCACACGGGACACGGATACCGGTCTCGTGGGGGAAAGTCCTGTGCTTGATCCAAAACCACTCAAAACCACAATGGGGGAAGAGTAAATGGATCACCAAAGTCATTAGGATTCCTCCTCTGGGGACCATGAACATCTGTACCAAACTCCATGGTAATCTATTCAAGGTGTGGGGCATTTCAGTAAGAACCACAAATGTCAACCTCAGGGAATCACCAAAGCAGAATTAATCCTCTGTGGACCATGAATGTCTAAACCCAAGTGGTGGACTGACCAACGACTGCCACACCTACGGCCACAGCACTAGCGTGGTTACAAATCAAAATGACATTTATTTGTTGCATTGATTTTAAATTTGTTCAACAGAATACAAAAATATCCTGTGCAGTCAACCTAGACATTTTGTTCCCAATTATGTAGAGAAATCCTTGCATTTTGGAAAAAAAAAAAAATGAATAAGTTACATAACCATCCTGAAGAACTGATGCTAATCTTTTGAAGGATATGATACAGACTCACACCATCTGCCTTCATTTAAAGAAAGCTGAAATTGATGCACATCCAGCCTGGGTAAACAAACACATAAATGATGGGGGAGGTTGAGCTTTTATTGTATTTGAATATATGTGTGTATATGTTAGTGAAAAAGATTGATCCTAACTGAGTGGATTCCACATATGCTCATTCATTTACCATTAACAGAACTCACTGGCAACCTTGCACAGCTAACCATTTGTTTGTGACAGTGATGTGGCCTTAAGCTTATTGTGTGTTTGTACTTGTGATTTTCCCTGGGTGGTTTGCCTGCTGAGTACCAAACAAGGTCAATGAAAAAAGCAATAACAGCGACTTAAGCGCAGAAACAGAGGGAGAACATTAGGACGGGAATAAATTCAGTACAGCCAGCTTCATGAAAAATGTCAATTAAATCAATAATTACACTTAATTATAGGTCGATTAGTTTGTTATTCATATTGCAATATTACACACCCCGGTGCAGGTTGAATAAGCTCCAACAAAATGAGCATTTACAACAAGGCAGGGAAAGGATTCTGGGCTCTAGTGCCAAGAACTGTAGGCGTCTTTTTATTATTAAATTATTGGCTTTGTCAATTCCTTGTGGTTAGCAACATCGCTGAGCAACTCGACGTTGGAAGGGAAAAATGGTGCTGGGTTGAGGTGACAAACAGTGTATGTGTGTGACAAAGGGATATGCGAGTGTCATATGTGGGGGGTCAGTCATGGTGCCGATCCTTTCGCAGCTCACTGACCCAGAAATGACTGACACAAGCACTAATAGGTAATCAACAAACTGCATTCACTCATTTGCAATCACTGAGAATGACCACCTGCTTGAAGGGTTAAATTACCTAATGGTGAAAATGAGAAGGGACGATGGGAATTGAGAGTGAAGGATAGAAGGAGGTGAGGGGAAGGCAGACAAAGAGAGGGGAGACACTGGTGCTTTGAGACGACGGCACCAGGAGGAGCAGCATGGAAAAAAAAGAAGAGTCAGCAGACCAGAGAAGCTGTAAATGAGGGAGTAATGAAGCCGTGCAGGTGGGGGGCAGGTGATCTATAATGAATGAACCCGAGAGGGGAGGAGACAGGAGGCTGTTTAGCTGGGCTTTGGTTGGTCTATAATAAAGAAATGACCAATCAGACAATCTCTGACTGACCTGGTGGAGAGGCAGGGAGCAGAGAAGGTTTGGCTTTATGTTTAATGATGTTCCCATGGCGAGGTATGAGCGCAATACAAAGCAGGCACGTGCTGAAAGGGTTTAACAGTGGATACTGGTGAAAGCCAGTATTAATATCCTGCATTTTCCCACCAAAACCAGCCTATACCAATATTTGTTCGGGGTGGACATAATAATGCAATCCAGCATTGTATTGGACAGCCTCAAAAAGTATTGCAGAGTTGAATCAAAACCTTCTCTCACTGTTCCATTTCCGCTTTTGTCTCCTAACTAGTAAAGTCATAATAAACACAAGTCATCAGTTCACGCAGTGCACTATACATTTCTAAAAGTTGGGAACACACATGCATATTTATGAGGTGGTCTTATGGCCTGAAACTACCATATCGGCTGCAGATATCAGATTAAAAAGACAATCTTTGGTGCAAAGTATACTGATGCTTAACTTATCAGTGCGATGAGAAGTAATGAACATTATTTGCATTCTTTACAAACAATCAGTAAACTAGCTGGAAGCTGATTCATGAACATAACTTTTCACTCAACTATATAATATTAACATTTTCTTAACAATATGATGTAGAATAATATTTATTTCTAATTCATAGAACCTCCTGCAGACATTTGATGATACAAAATGAGTCTTTATTCCCTCAAACAGGTGGAAAATGTTTGGTTGGATCGCAGAAAAAAAAGTCTCTGATCCTTAATAAAATGAATGTGAAAGTACAAATGCGTTTTTGCCACTTGTCATGTTTAACAACTATAATAGTTATAGAGAACTAATCTAATTTGTGATGCTATGATTGCTAATAACAGTCAATTTTGTCAAATTTGTAAGACTGCTATGGAAAGAAAATCTCATGTTACAATTGTCCAGGCCAGATTAATTGTGATTCATGATAATATCACAATAATTAGGTCTTAAAATGGCACTAAACTGGTCACTTAACCTTACATTTTGTTAAGAAACAAATATTTTTACTGCATCACTGATGGACACACATTTCTTTTTTGTGAATATCCATTTTAGTGAAAAACAATCACACTTTTCTACCATGATAGCGAGCGAGGCAGCTTTTTCAAGTCACTCGTGAGGATATACATGATTATCCCGATAATGGAAATTCACCACGATCAACTAATTGTGTTTTTTATCCAGTTCCGTGATAAAATAATATTCCATCCCTATGTGGAAGGTCTCTCATTGTTGTGGTCGCACATAACACTATACCTTTACCTTATAGTGTGAAACTATAAATATAATAGCAGCAGATTTCATCTTACATAACGCAACACATTCGCACCTTTGGTTTAGAAGGATGGTTAGAAGATAAACGTTCACAGTGGATTGCCGAGAAACATATAAGATTCACAAGGCTAGGTCACTAGTCTGCTCAGTTGTCATGGAGACGGTCACGAATGACGTGGTTGAAAGCTCGAACTGACCTTGAGTTTAGATTTTCTTAGTCAAACTACTGTTTACAAGACCGAAGAATGAACCTTCATGCTCAACATTTTATCTATCTTGAAGGAACACTTGATATTTTGCTGACAAATCAAAGCCCATGAATGTTGTAGATGATTGGAAATTTTTATGTTTTGTCGTACAGAATTTAGTCAGAAAGTTCTCATGGCACTCAAACAGTAACGCGTGTCTCCATTTTGTGGGTATTATTTTGGAACCACCTCTTGGCTTTGTTTCTACCGTTAGTCCTCATCCAAAACTAACGACAGTTCTCCCCCCCTTCTGTCTTGTCGGCTGACAGATGGAAAGTGTGATCAGAGTAAATCACACCCTGTGCAACTATATTCAGCTGTGATTCCCTGGAAACAAACTCCGTGTGTGATTAGAAAAGAAACTCTGGGATGAGAGAAAAACGTGCAAACTTTCTTTATATTTCGCTTCACTGTGGGCCAAGCTGATATCATCTTGTGCCCTTGTCAAAGCAATTACATGTTAATGAGGCTTAATAGCATCAGTCATACCACAGTGATGGTGGCTCCATTGGGACAGAGGGATTAAGAATAAAAATAAAATCTCCCTAAAAAACACCACGTAAGGGGTTTTCCAATCTACTGAAGAGAGCCAGTCCACTCTGACCAACACTGACCGATTCCATAACGGACACATCTCTGTTCACTGCTGCAGACAAAGCTCAATTTCAAACAATAGCTGTGAGCAGAGAGACAATGTCACGATCAAAGGCTGCGTCCTGCGGCCCGGTTGTATTACAAACTAAAGCAGGAGAAGTTTAGCTTCAACAGCCTCGTCAGCACCGACACCAGAGACCCTTTCCTCTCCCAAGAACAAAATATCCTCGCTCTGTTTCATTTCTGTCCACCTCTACAGTTTGTGCTATCATCTTACAGTTTAAAAAGGTGCCTTGTCACCCAAACAAGCGCCCCGGCAGAGGGAGCGGGACCTCCTCATCCTTCAGCACAGAGCCTTCAAATGCACAAGTACTGACTGTTGCAATACAACAGTAAAGAGGACAGCTCAGTGTGAATAAGCCAGCCATTTGTGTCTATCACAGTCCAGAGGGCTGGGAGCTTGATGCTGAAGCTTGGTGATAAGATCCGACTCCAGTGTTACAGTTTTCTTACAGAATATCAACACACACTCAAGTCTTTTTTTGCATAAGCATAGCCCGCCGCCCAAAATTAAATCCTAACTATTTTAGAATGTAATATGATCAGTGGACATTTTCTGGCATTTGTTTGAGCAAATTGTTTCTTGAAGGAATTGCAAAGTAGCAGCTGTTGTTATTGAAGTTAAGTTATATTAGTCATATTTGCATATTTTTAGTCCATTAAACTACAACTTGCAATATGTTTTACATCACTGTTAGCTATTTTTCTAAGTCTTTTTAGACTGATTTCCTACATTTCAGGTGATCAGTTTCAATTTATTTCAATATGCAGATTTTTTTTCTTCAGGAACAAAACAATGGAAGCTGCCATTCCACCTCCGTGA
The DNA here is from genome assembly GCA_916701665.1 of Sebastiscus tertius. NCBI lineage: Eukaryota > Metazoa > Chordata > Actinopteri > Perciformes > Sebastidae > Sebastiscus > Sebastiscus tertius. Next base: position 10,544 of record CAKAOH010038398.1, read on the forward strand.
CAGGATGATAAATGCATTATGACATGCAATTTAACCATGCAATGAAACTATGCTGCGAAAGCTGATCTAATCCAGATTTTTACTTTAACAATGGATCAATTATGTCTGGTGTGAGAGGTGTCGCTCATAGTGACAAACCCACAAAGAAATTATCACCAGGGCTGCAGTTCCCCTCAGATCTACGGAGCGTTTTAGCATCTTTCAGCTCATTGTTTTGGTTTTATGGCCCACAACTTTACTTTTCTGGTTCTGTCTCATCGCTCTCATCAACCACCTTCAAGCCAGACGTTTCTCTCAGGAGTTGGTGGAGACCAAATCAATGCTAAGGAGAGAGCAAATACCGAACTTACATCCGTCAGGTGACCTGAAATACACCTTTGACATGAATGCTAATGTTGCTCTGTGTCTGCTGAATGTGTAAATAAGCAACAGTTTGCCAACATGGCCTCCATATCAACTTTACGAGGTAATACTGTACCATGGATGTATAATAAGACCTGGTTCCAGTGGCCACTCGTGGTATTGCAGTGAAAAATGTTCCCCATAGACCACCATTGTAAAAGAGACGTCTGTAAAACTGTTGACAGGACTCTTCGAACTGCAAACAAGTTCGATAATGACTCTTTCTGTTCTGAATTTTTGATCTATGGAGGTTTCATATTTGTAAAACTTTCCTGGAGCCGAGAAAAGCGGTTTAAACTTCTATGGGCCAGCAGAGGAGAAACACTACCATACATATTCAGTGGGCTGCATACCCCAGAAATAAACGCGGAAGCAAGAAAACTTTTTTTGGCATATGCGCCAGTTGAGCAATTCTCATTGGAATGAATAGGCGACATCTTGGGGTTCGGTATCCAGTTCTAATAATACATCCACGTACTGCACTGCATAATATAGTGACACATAATGACTTTAATCCAGGTTTAAAGCCGATATGGGCCAAGACACTTTGGCAGACAGCAATGCACCTGCACAGTATTTTTTAATGCAGGTAACAACAACTTTTACATTTCCCTATTTTCCGAAGTTTAATTACTGACAAAGGAGATGAATGAAAGCAATACCTTGTAGAAGCTGGCTGACTATCAAATCTGGTACTCCTAAAAGCACCACAAAGAAAAGTTTTTAAAATGATCCACGGTCCCAATTTAATTACTACACAAAAATAATCAGAGTGTGACCAGGGGGAAAAAAATGTGGGTGACTACGTGAACGCTGTGATGGATTGCCAATCTGAAGCAGTTTCTCAAGTTTCAAGTCTCTAAATTACAGAGTGTGCTGGAATGAAGAGAGAGCATTCACTGGCTGACTGGAAAGTAGGAAATCAAAGTTATGGTTTAGAAAATGGCCAGCAGTAATGTTAAGTATACATGATTTGCATTTAATGGGCTAAAATGTGCAAAAGCACCGGCGTGGTTCAGTTTCAAACTTTTATGATATTTTCTTATCGTTAAAAAATTAATTTTAACAATGAACCAAAGCTTCACCGAGCCATCCTGAAAACGGCGAGGGAGAGTAACGCTAACATCATGTCTTTTAATGGAGCCAAACTCTTTTTTTTTTTTTTTGCTACAGTCAGTCAACAGCACTCGCCTGGTTATAAATCAACATAATGAGGCATAAATCAGCATTAATTAGCATATGGGTTACGGGCACACAGTAAGATACATAATTGCACATGACATATATTCTCCGTTATCAACTCGTGCAGAGTAGCAGCAATCACCACCTCATCTCTCCCTCTGCCTCTCTTCGCCAGCTCATCATTATTGGCAATCAGTGTACTGTGTGACTTCTACAAATCGCACGGCGCAGAGAGCCAGACGGACGATGCCTGCCACTGTTTTGTACTGTAGAAGGCTCATCCACAAACACGCCAATGACTCTGATGAGGTAGAGGGCAGGAATGTGATGACAGGAAAAAAAATGTGATAAATGGCGTTAAGGAAGTCAACGCCAAGCAGTATTTAGCACTTCTCACTGCACTGAGAGTGCTGGATGTAGTACAGTTAGACTCCAGGGGTAAACCTGCTTTTGGTATTATAAAGGGTGCATTTCACTACAACACTACAACCGACTGTAGTATGCTCCTCTCACCATCCCTTTCGTCTCTCTCCCCTATGTATACTTCTCTCTCTTTCTTCTTCTATCCTTTGTTTCTCCCCAGTGCTTTCTTCCCCCATTTCCCTCCTTATCTTCTCTCGCTCCTCACAGAGAGCTCAGTGAATCCATACTGGGGTGGGAGGGCGTTTTGAGTGTCGCCAGTCAACAAGGAATCAGTTCTGTCGGCAACGCTCGACTGCTGGACGGCAAACACACAACCTGAAGAGGCCCGGCAGTGATCTGTCTGCTGAAGCGTCTCCAAACGCCTCTCTCAGTCTGCCACTCGGCATAATCAAGCCTCCAAACGCAGCACACCGTCCCGCAAACCCCCCTGCCGTGGCTTTATCTGAAAAGACAGCATGTGTAGATAGACCAGCGCAGGGAACAATTTGTACAGTCGGGGGGGGCTAGGAAAAGAGAGGATATCTTTCAGCCTAAGGGCCCGGTGTCCAGCTGCAGGGCCCCTCATTCATTTGGGATTGGGAGGCGGTTGGCTCTATTCATCTGTTCACTTCAGACTTTATAATTACCTCCTGCATATCATTTCACTCCTGTCCTCTTTTTCCACTTCTCTTGCATCACACTGTACTTGTCTCTGACCTCCAGCAAATCCTGCTACTACATTTAGTTTCTCAGTTTCTTGTTCTTCTCCCTAGCGCTTCTAAAAAACTTTTTCCCACCTGATCTGGCACAGGTTTCTGCATAATGATGCTGCTACATGTAAAGTATATATACATCCTTATAGTCAGAGTACTCACGTTATATACAGTAACTTTGATGGCGGTCTGCAGGACCCAGTTTGGAGAAGCAGACAGTACTGGCATGGAAGCCAAGCAATGTACTGCTGTGGACGCCACGTTAGTTTGGATCCTATAGTCACACAATAACACAAAAAAACTAACCAATCGATGCAGTGGCAACAGTAAAATTACTATTTTTGTGTATGTAATCTGATCAGGTGGCTTTGAAGACAGCAATATAACGGCTTCAGTTCCGCGTCGGAAAGGGCTGTCTGGTAGCGAGGTAAAGTCGTGAAAATATTCTACATATATCGTACACTTAAACTGATAATATTTTGCCTAATAAAGAGATGTTCCTCTACAGTCAAAGTTATAGAACTAATAACCAGCATCCTAAGCTGCACATTACATAAAACCAAATAATCGTGCTTCATTAGTTTCCATCGAGAGAGGCAGGCATAATAATCACAGCTTCCTATGCATATTTTAGCATGAAAAGCATGCCCGGGGCCGTATGAATTTGCTTCTTTTTCATGTTGATCTTTCTCTTGTCTTCTGGAGTCAAACGAAAACAAAAGAGCAGTGAAGCTGCTGTTTTAGTGACTCCATAATGGTGATGCCACTGTTAAAGACATGGTGATCATGCTGTTACAGTAACGTATGATGTCAGATGACATATA
>CAKAOH010038398.1:22821-56156 GCA_916701665.1 Sebastiscus tertius
GGTGGTGATTTGTTTAAAGGGCAGGTTTTTTTTTTTTTAATATATATATCGTTCTGTAGCTTCCCAGTGGGTTTCCTTATATATTCAAATTCGAACATTCAAATTTTGGTCGAAGTGTGTATTTGTTTTAGCATCAAAATGCTATTTTCCGAAGCCCTTCTAAAAACTTTTTCCGACGTGACCTGGCGTATGTTTCTGCATGATGACGCTGCTACATACAGTATATATACATATTTCCTGATCCATGGTCAATGTATTCCCTACAGTAACTTAGATGGCGGTGGGCACGCTCCCTGTTTGGAGCAGCAGACAGGAGTATCGGCACGGCAGCTAAGCAATGTGCAGCTGTGGATGCTACATTAGTTTGGATCCGAAAGTCACAAAAATAACACAAACAAACTAACCGATCAAGGCAGCGGCCTTTTTTTTAGGTGGCTAAAATCTGTTTTTCTGCTGCTCCCGGTCGGTTTACCTCGCCATCAGACAGCCCTTTCCGACGGGAAACTGAAGCCGTTATATCGCTCTCTTCAAAGCCACCAGACTCCATTGACAAAAACAGTAATTTTGCCTCTCTGAACACAGAAGTATAGATACAACCCCTCTTCAAAAAATCCAAACTAACCCTTTCAGTTGTTTCCAAACTTAGCACAGCTAACACTGACTCAGCTAGTGCTAGCGTTCACATTATTCATAACCTTATCAATTAGCTTACTTTGGTAACCTACATCACGGCTGAGTAGGTGTTTTACATTTGAAAACCCCAGAAAGGAACCGCCCTTTAACTCCCCTAACTGTGAGCAGAGACGCCACTCTTTTTGCAGACTCTCTCTCTACTTTTCTTTCTCTGTCCTCTTACCACGCTACCTCTGCCTCATTTATTTATTTCTTATTTATTCCACTGTACACAGCACATTGTTGAGCTGCTATTGAAATTATGGATGAAGTCTCTTTCAAGATGCCATCTCATGCGCCATGTACTGCTCTGTTTGATGTTGGCAGAGGAGGACAATTAAGGATGTATGAAACTTGGTTTCTCTTGTCTTTCCTCTTTTCTCTCGCTCTTTATCTGTCGCTCATTATCCTCTCCCTAGCACACACACACACACACACATACTGTACGAACACCACCTACGCTGCAGCATTCAGAGCAATTCAGAACAACCGATAAAATTGTGTCTGGCATGATAATATGGTAGTTCTGATATGTGTTTTAGCTGTCTACACGTATCTGGCTCCTGTCAAAACATATAGGTATTTCTGAATGAGTCAGCAGGCTGACAGAGTAACAGGGGCAGCATCACAGCTAATGTTTGCTAGCAGACACAACCACTGATCTCAACAACTTGATATGCATGCATCTGAGGTAAAGAAGATGCTGCAGCACATATACTAACCACATCAAACTGCATATATACATTCATGATCAAACTCCCGTAACCCAAGTGCTTTAATACATCACATTTCTGACACACATCTAAAGCAGCGCCATGCCCTCGTGCACATAAAGAATAAAAGAAGAGCACAGCTAAGGTGGGAATTTCTAGGTATCTCACGACGCTGCACCTCGATTAGAAGAACAATTGTCGTTGCATTTTGATGGATCACGTTTTCCATTTCCTTTTCTTACTGTGTGACCACATTCACAATGGCGTAATCATTAATATTGATCATGTAAAAAGTCAGAGGATTATACGCCTATTAACATTTATTAACTCAACAGGAGCAGAAGTTAAAGCTGCAGTAAGCAAAAACTCCATAATAACATTTCAGCATATTGTAATTGGCCAATCACAGGTCATTTAAGAGAAAAGGCATTCCTATTGGCTCTTCTACAAATGCAGATGCGCATGCACGTCCCTTCAGATGGTGAAAGCCTGATTCACTGGTGGAATATGCTGCAGGAAAAGTTGCTATACCAACATTGGCAATAACTGCCTACACTGCTAAGCAACCCAAAAAGGGAAGACCTACTTATCAAAAAGAGAGTCTAAAAGAGAGTTTGACAATAAATGCAATAAAACACTTATCAAAAATGGAGAAGTGTTTCAGAGATGGAGAGAAAATGTTGCTAATAGTTTAGCCTTCTGCTAACTGTAGCCAAAGGCTCACAGCTACGGCTATTTAGCTCACTAGAGACTCGAATCACAGTATGTCATCTCAAAGGGCTTTACAGGCCCACAGGTTTGCAATGAAAACAGGACGGTAGTTCTCATAGAATTGCAGCTCTATAACAGCATCAGGATCACAATCACAATCTGGATGATGTTTGAAATGAATGACTCATAGCTACACGTACAGGTCAGTGTATGAAGCGCGTGCATATCCTCGTGGTCGTCTGGTGGGAGGGGCTTAAGACAGAGAGGGGAGAGCTGCAGGAGAAGAGCTTTATTTTCAAATTCTGGCAAGGATATATAAGTATATATTGGGGAGTTTGTTAACAACATGCTACATTGCGATCAAGGTAGCTTACATATGTTTTGTTAAAGTTACCATGTGTTGATGTGCATTAAGTCATTCATTCAAATGATTGTCATGACTGAAGTTTTTGTTTGTAGAAACACGAGACAATCCCAATGAACACCAGTGTGGTCTATGTGTTACGTTCATTCATCTCAATGTCCCGAGGTTGGATCAGGCTGCAGGTTGCGGGTCGGTCTTGATACTGCCACCAGATGGGGCCAAAGTGAGGAGCTTCAAAGCAAACACATAGTGGCTTTAACGTGACAAAACGCAGTTATTATTGTCGTTTCTTTATATAAAATGTAACTAATGTTAAACAACCGTCAACAAATAATTGCCTAACACTGTGAATAATTTTCAATTAAGAATATTTGTTCTCCCATAAGCAGAATTTTAAAATTAAAAAGTTTATGAGCAGGAGTTTTGTGCTTGCTGAATGGTTCCAAGACACAATCACAATGCATTTAAGAATCTATTATTTTTCCCACCATAACTCACAGCGGAGCCACGTGAAAGTGTATCTGTACTCCATGAGGGAGAGAAAGCGTGAGAGAAATAAATAAAAAGAGAAATGAGCAACAAAGAAAGCCTCAAATTGCTTTTCCTGTGCTCTCCTATAGAAAAAGCCCTGCAGCCCAGCATACTTCATAACTGTTGAAAGACTCACTAACGTAAATGCGACAGACAATGTAAACTATGAACTACATCAGGAGTTATCAACTATATAAATTAATTGTGCCTTCTGGACAAGAGGCTGAACAAATTAGTCAATCAACAGAAAAGAAATAGCCAACAATTCTGATTATTGATTCAAGTTATTAATCAAGCAAAAATTGCCAAACAATCTCTGGTTCAAGCTTCTCAAATGTGAGAATGTGTTATTTCACCCCGTTTTATATCCCTGAAAGCTGCATATCTATATGTAGGTTTTGCTCTGTTTGGTTGGTACAAAACAAGACATTAGAAGATGTCACTTTGAGCTCTGAGATGAGTGTTTTACTCTATTTTTCCAACATTTTATAGTCTAAATGATGAATCTGTGACACAATAGACAAATTATGAATGAAATATAATGAAAATGATCGTTAGTTGCATCCCAGTGGTATAACAAATATGCTCAAATCATAACATGGTAAACTGCAGCCCAACAGGCAACAACAGCTGTCAGTGTGTCAGTGTGCTGACTTGACTATGACTTGCCCCAAACTGCATGTGATTATCATAAAGTGGGTATGTCTGTAAAGGGGAGACTCGTTGGTACCCATAGAACCCATTTTCATTCACATATCTTGAGGTCAGAGGTCAAGGGACCCCTTTGAAAATGGCCATGCCAGTTTATCTTCACCAAACTTTAGGGCAAATTTGCAGCGTTATCTAACCTCCTTCAGGACAAGCTCGCATGACATGGCTGGTACCGATGGATTCCTTAGGCTTTCTAGTTTCATATGATGTCAGTATCTTCACTCTAGCTTTAAAAGCCCGCTGCAACCTCAAAAATAACACAAATTGCGTTAAAACATTAAAGAAATTAGTGCCGTTAAAACAAATTTGCGTCAATTTTTTGTCAATTGCATCTAGTAGTTATTTTAAGTAACAGACATACTTATTTTAACCCAAACTACGATCTTTTCCTAAACCTAACCAAGTAGTTTTATTGCATAAATAAACCTAAAAACTAAATAAAACTGCGTTGGAAGTTTATTTTGAAAATACACTATGCATGTAACGAGTAGAAACTGACATGCCGTTGCTGACACGTCGAAAAACTAGCACTAGAGGGGTTCCTAGCGTGTCATAGTTTGACCAAGCGTCGGTAATTGACGAGTAGTGAATGAGAATACGTTGTTGCAGGTCACCCATCATCTCTCTTTCATCTCATTTCTTGCCAGCTCTATTCTGTTACTATCTAATAAAGGCAAGAAAAGCCCCAAAAGCACTTCAAATTCAATAACCTTCCTGCCTTGTATGATGCCATTGTTAATGCCTCAGTCTGTTACAGAGAGGAGCTATTCTTGGAAATAATGTACCTTCAAGGTGGATCACAAAAACACACATAAAAGGTGTGCAGACAGAACATTTGAGCAACCCACACACACACACACACAAGGACAAGCAGTAGTACACACTGGAATGGATGGCTCTTAAGAAGTGTGATTTGTACCATGTCTCAGTTAAGTGAGCTCCATTCAGGTTACTGGCCCTCATAAGGTTTTTACAGGTTGTACATGAGCAAAGGGAAATGGCCTGTGGTTGAGGTGATGTGGAGAGGAGATAAGGGATATGAGCCACAAAAAAAAAATGACATTACTTTCCTCTGAGCTCCAATTATTTGACAACGCTCATTGAGCATCAACATAATAAAATGTCTGCAGTTGGGTAGTTACTGTTTTTATGGTATTTTGGTGCTATTTGATAGTGTTGAGTGAGAGCTGCAGCAAAGATATGAAAGAGAGGGAGAAAATGACAGGAGGCTGGCATTGAGCTCTTTACAACAGATGTACGTGTGATGCGCTTTTTGCAGGAGTTTCACAAAATGTGTTATTATCATCACAGTTTAAAACCTTTTTTCTGTGTTGCAATGACCATTTAAGCGTTAGTGAGCGGGCTTTAATATTAAAGCACATACATAAACTCGCTTCTCTCTGAACTAAAGCATGGGAAGCTCGGTCTCTAGAGAGATGAAACTGCAAATCCAATTTCACTTTATAATCTTATTCGCTAGTGAAGAGCGTGGAGTTCCACATCCATCTGTAATGTCTTTGCCTTACTGTGAACTAAGCATATTCTTCACTACTTCCTGTAGATGTGAGGTACATCAAGTTATTCCTTCTTCTTTTTTTATCAATTTACCCGCAGTCCACATCCACCATCTGGTAAATGGGCCGTGGCTGGCAAATATAGCAGTTTATTTTCATTTTACTGAGTTGGGAACTTATTTCTACAGATAGAGAGAAAATCATATTTCACCAGCAGATCTCAGTCCTGCTTGACAGTGATGTATTACTTTGGTCTGGAGCATTCCCATTCACTTCTCAAGTAATTGCATTTAGATTCCAGCACCTGCATACTGGAAGAAAAATCTAAAATCTGAACAAACCAGAAAAATATAATTATCCAGTTTTGAAAATGTGCCCGAGGGGGCTCATATAAGCTAATACTGTCTGAGACAATAACATGTTTGATTGCAGGAGACTGACAGTGATAGAGCTCACGTCGACGCAGATCATTCATTGTGAGCTGTGCTCGAGGAGAACAGTCATGAAAATCCAGTCTTAACCATTATAAATATACTGTAGATGAGTTCCTTCAACCTCTGCCAGGCTAATCTAACAGTCATACATTAGGGGATAACAAACCTATAATTATCTGTAAGGGAACAAATAACAATTATTTTTATTATTTCTTTTAAAAGATTTTGTCAGCATTTTTGCCTTTATTTGATAGTGTAAGATTAGATTTATTTTTGTAAAGACATATTTTATACAGTGTACATATTGTATTCTGCTCTTTAAGTTAGAGAGGGAGCTATGTGGTTCGGCGCACCTTGCGTGCTTGTGGGATGAGTGATGGTTAAGATTGGCGGAGGGATATGAAGTGAGGTGCCACCTTTTGAGTTGTCCTAGGCTGAGTGGAGGGATGAATAAAGTGAATCCTGTTGAACAGACCAAGCTCTCCCCGTGCCTTTGTTCTGCCCACAACCCTACAGGAGTTTAATTAAGTAATAAGTAAGGTTATAGTTAAGGTAGCGAGAAGCCTGCCTTACAATAGCAAACAAAATAGAGGCAGACAGGAAACAAGGGAAGAATGTAACAAAATAGCAACAAAAGTCACCGGTCTGAATCGAACCAGGGATGTTACGGTTATGCGGTGTGCCCCTTAACCATTCAGCTATAAGGACGCCCCCTGTCTAGGCTTGTGCTGATTGGCGATCGGATCGTATATCGATGATTGAAGGGATGATCGAAGATTGTTTTTTCCTGCGCCGATGTTAGGGCGATTTGAACTAACTTGCTATCAGGTATCAACAACTAAGACGTTATAAAAATAATCTGTAGAATCATTTAGAGATGTTTCTGATGGAGCGGCATGTCCGCCCGCTGAGCCGCGTTAATCAACACAAGTGAATTTTAAATACTTAATTACAAACTAGTTTGTCGTCTCTTTTCCATGAACCTGACACCCCGCATCTTCGTTCTCCGTATTCCAGCTCACCAAAACTTTGCTCTGTACTAGAGTAAATAAGGTTATGAATCTGAGTTGGATTGGGATATTAAAGATGAGATAATATTGTTAAACATGATGCTGTGATATTGTCGCACCAAGCACAGACGCACAGACTTTTAAAAGGGAGCCGTTGTTGGAATAGGGGAGACATTGCCATTAAATCAATTTTTTTTGTATGTTTAAATATTTAAAATAACATGTTCAAACTCTTTTATAAATGTTTATTCATATAACTTTAACTGTATTGCTTGCAGAAAGCTTCAAGTTTTGATTATTTCAAAGCTCCGTCAGACGCTGTCCCTTGACGATCGGACCGGCTAATGGCGATCTCGAGTAACCCCGATTGGATGATATGAACATAGAAACGAACGCCTAACCGTGCCCTTGTCAATTATTTCTCTGATTGATTCTGATTAATTGTTTAGCCTATAAAACAGTCCTATAAATAGTCCAAATCAGCGAATACTTATATTTGAAAAACAAGGGGGGAGGAAAAAAGTTCTATGACTTAATTAGAAATGAATTGATTATCAAAATTGTTGTGAATTAACTCTGTTGATCATTGATTCATTGATGGTCACAATCAAGAGTGAATCCAATTTGCATACACAATAAGAATCCAGTTTAATTTGATCTAATGAGATAAATATTAATGTCTGTGCAAAATAGCTTTAATTCTTTTAGGGAGTGGATGTGGCTGATTTTAGCTGGCTGTGTATTATAAATAAATGTGCGCTGTGGAACAGTGGTGGGAGAGGTTACCACTGTAACCTCACAGCAAGAAAGTTCTGGGTTCGAACCTGCAAGTGCTTCTGTTTCCTCCCACACAACATAGACATGCAAGTTAGGTTGACTGGCAACTCTAAAAAAAACAATTGCCCCTCGCAGTGAATGGGAGTGTGAATGGTTGTCTGTTTCTGTGTGTAAGCCCTGTGATTGACTGCCGACCTGTCCAGGATGTACCCGCGCCTCTCGCCTGGTGTCGACTGGGATCGGCTACAGCCCCCGTGACCCTCAGGATTAGCGGGTATAGCTGATGGATGAGTTTATATCAGCCATGTGGCTCCAGGGATGTCAGTAGGTCGGCCCACCGCTGAAATGTCTCAACAACTATTAGAGTGATTGCCATGAAATTCTGACATTCATTTTGACATTCAGAGGATCATTTGTAACTTTGGTGGTCCCTTAGCTTTTTCATCTAGCGCCATCATCGGGACAAAATGTTAATTTGACCAATACTTTGTTTCATGGCTAAATACCTACAAAACTAATGACAATCCCGTCAAACTCTGCTGCACTTTGTATTTGTGTATTTAATGCTAAAAATGTTTGCATACTAAGATGCCAAACTAAGATGGTTAACAATGATGATGAAAATGCTAGCATTCAGATATTACACCATTTTCCCACCAAAATTAGCGCGTATATGTGGGTTTTTTAAACATAAGAAAACCAGCTAAAAAATAGGCGATAGAGATAGAGTATGCCGTGCCGTTGCACTGGCCTTTCTGGGGTTTTTTCCAGCTATGTCACATTCGACATTACAAACAGCCGGCACAGGAAGCAGGGTTAGTAAACAGTGAAAATATTACAGTGGTTACTTCTTTTTTTTTTTATCTGTTACTTATTCATTCTGTCTTTCAATCTTTCAAACCAGATTGGTGATTATTGGAACAGTGGAAAGACGGGTTTGAAGTGTTTTATTTTGTTTCTGTCGAGTTTGAATGAAGTTTGTTTTACGACAATCACTGTGGTAAAATTACTGTTTCTGTCAATGAAGTCTGGTAGCTTTGAGGAGCACATACAGTATAAAGGCTGTTTCTTTTCACATCTAGCTTGGTGAATTAAAGGTTTATTTCGACCAAAACCAGTGATTGTTGGAACTGTGGAAAGTCTAACAAAGATGGTTTTGACGTGTTTAATTTTGTTTCTGTCGAGTTTGAATGAAGTGTGTTTTGATGATCAGTGAGGTAAAATTACTGTTGTCTGACTGGAGTTTGGTGGCCTTGAGGAGCACATGTTTTGCACATTAATAAATTATAATAACTGTCCAAATCCCTGTTGATTTTATTTACTATATATTCACTAAACACGTGTCAGCATTGCACCGGAAAAGGGGTGAATGTTAGCGTGTCCATGTCATGTTTCCATCACTACCCATAAATACCTATGACTGCTGCAGAGTGAATTAGTCCCATTAGACCTTTCCCACTAAAGACAAAACCAACCAATGTTGGTGTTTTTCTCGTCCAGTGGGAAAGGAGCTTTATTCTTGTATTAAAATGGACTGGTCTGGGGCATCCCTGTGTCCTAGGCGTTGAAGGCACTGACCATGAACTGCATGGTCGCCAGTTCAAGTCCATCCAAAATCAAATCTCTAATAAATGCAAGTAAATGTCCCCCGAACTATAAATACATGGAATACTCTGATGCTTATACAGCAGAGTTAGCACATTAAGATACACTGCTCGGTTATGAAAGGAGGAGGAACATGCAGATACAGTATGAAGGAGATCCAAACCAGCACATCAATACTTTGGCTGTGAATTTTATGGTTTTCTTTTAAGAAACAGTGCAAGTACTCTTGACAGCACCGCCTTGAGTGAAACACGCAGCCAACTGGATTCAACACAAGGCAAAAAGACACACACACAATGTTGAAAGTAGAAGACAAGTAATTAGCCGCTCCCTCATAGATCATTTACACTCACATACTAGATGACAGTTTTCCAGTCTAGATCCTTTTGTTGTCAGCACTTATAAATCCTCTTCCAATTTCATTTCGAAAAAGGAAAAACACTCAAAACATAGGTTGCCACTTGGAGAGAGGAGCAGAATCCCATCAAAGAAAACAATCAAGAATCATGTAAGACCAGTGAATGTTGGAGAGACAATTGACTTCCACAAATTTACAATCCAAATCAGAATCACTGTGTTCAATGAATAAAATAATTGCCTGAGTTTTACTAGACACGGGTAAGTCCAATTATAATGATAATATAATAGTATAATAATGCAAGTATTCCCTTTAAAATAGAAATGAACTTTGAATTGTTAAAGCTATTTAGACATTGGAATTGGAATGTGAACATTTTTTTTAAATATCCTAAATGAATAAAACATAAATAAAATAAAACCATGGACTGTCTAGCTCTGTTAACAAAAATGTGCAAAGCCCAAGTCCATATATCTTACGATAAATTTATAACATAAAAATGATCACGGTCGTGTCCATATATCGTACGATTAATCGACAACGTAAACATGATCGAGGTCATGTCCATATATCGTACGATAAGTCGATAACGTTAAAATTACCATGGACATGTCCAACTATCTTACGATAAATTGATAACGTAAAACATGAACGATGTTATGTCCATATAGCTTACGATGAATTGTTGGCGTAAACATGATCGAAATCATGTCCATATATATCGTACAATAAGTCGATAACGTAAAAATTGTCGAGGACATGTCCATATATCGTACAATAAGTCAATAACGAAAAAATTAGTAAGGTCAGTATATATACGATAAGTTGATAACGTAAACATGACTGAGGTTATTGTACGATAAGTCAACAGCATAAAAATTATCAAGGTCTTGTCCATATGTCTTACAAAAAATTGATAACGTAAACATGATCAAGGTCATGCCCATATATATCGTACGATAAGTCGCTATAGTAATTATTGTGGCAGGCCTACTGTAGCTACAAAATGTGGCCATTGATGAAGAATGGGAAACTGACTGACTGTCGGAGCAGATTGTACATTTTCTACACTAGAAAATTCACCATTATTCCCAAAAGAATATCCATTTGTTCCTTCGTATTCTGTAAACGAGGTGTGCATTAGCATGATCAAAGATTTAACCGCAGAACAAACTCTCTGTTCTGCCTTGTAATGAGTGACAGCAGCAAAATTCAGCTAAACAGCCTGACCTGCCTTTACAGAGATACAAAGCCTTTAATGTGACATCTAATAGCCATATTAATTTTGTGCTGTATGCTTTCCTGTCACTGTTTGGTAAACACAAGTGTTTTACAAGCAAACCATATCTGATGTAAAAGCTCCGAGTGGTTGCAAATAATAAGTTCTACATGGCCAAGCAATTAACTGGATGGAGTGGCCCTCTCTGCCTTCCTGCCATCGTTGCACTACTGTAAGCCTCGCTGCATCAGTAACTAGGTTAGTTGTGCTACTTGTGCAATACAGTAAATCCCTGAGTATATGCTCTGCAGGATGACCTGAGATGGATGGATCTCTCAACCACTTCTCCTGATGAATAACTCATTTGCTTTTTGACGCAGTAGTTCATTAGGCTTGACCAAGGACCCTGTCTCTGTAGGCCAATAGCAGAGCTCTGCATACTGCCAGTCCTGATCATAAATAATGTCTCAAGAGTTGCTGCTAGTCAGCTTTGCTGGAGAAAAACAGACTAGGCGGTTGCTTTAGGAGATTATGGTTTTCCCTTATAGTCACAAAATAGTGCTGGGGCTCAATTATTTTAAAAATGGTGTTCTTTTATTGCAGGAGAATGGCTGTGTTTTTTCCACCCTTACCTGTCTATTTGGTATCACATCAAAATAAGCAATCGGACTGCACTGATGTGCACATGAAAATGAATACTGCTGCCTGCTCACTTGCATATGGTTCAGGTCTTTTTATTACAACCTTTATGACAGACATCGCAGTTGCATAATATGCAATGCTTTTCCAATTTAAAATGTGCTTCTATTGTGAACACGTTCGAATGGAAGCACTCTCCTCCGCTAGCTTTAACATTAAAGGACCTGACAGAGACAGAGAGAGGGAGGAAGAGAGGGAGGGAGGGAGGGAGGTGGGAGGAGGGGACAGGAGGGAGCTGTTGAGTGTCTGCTGATGGGCTAACTCAATTTCAGGGAACACAATGGAGCCAGAGGCTGATTTCCAAAAGGCAAATTGTCATTCTGAGCAGTATGGCACCTGTCTGGTGAGTTCATCTCCTGTGCGGTGGGCGTACTCGAGGGAGGAGGCCGGGACCAGAGGAGAGGACCACATTAAGGCGGGCCCCCGCGATGGGAGGGAATTGAAAGTGAAACTGTTTGAAATGCGTTTGAAATGCATTGAAATGAAAATCAGGCGGGCTCTTATGGCTGCTACTGGAATTCATTCAGAAAGGCACTCAATTGGTTTTGACCAGATTGAGTGGGTGAACAGGCGGGGATCGAGTGAATCGACCCAGACAATGATGCTGTTGCCTCGGCGACGGACCGAGGACCCCGATCCCCAGGACTTCTGCCGCCAGTCCTTGCACTCTCAACCCCAACCACTCCACCCCCCACCCCTCCCCAATCACCACAAAAACACCCCTATACATACACCCATCCTCCACCTCTATTATTTCTCCATCTTTCAGACTGTGGGTGTACTATCAGCTGCAGGTCCCCCCACCCCTCTTCATGCAGCGCTCCAATTACAAAGCTGTCTGCACAGATTAAAGAGGCAGCCCATCTGACAGCAGCTAAACACTTCAACATACACACACAAACTGTGCTGCCGTGCAAAGCAAATGGTACATCTAACCCCGCCAGCCTAAAGACATCTGCACATGTACATCCCCCTGCCTGCTCTGCTCTAGAACAGCTCGCCTGACACTCTCAGCGACACGTACGTATATGCACACATCTGTCAGCTCAACACACTTGACCCTATCGACTGTATACACACACCTACACGTACACAAAAACCCCGAGCACACAGCAGGTGTTTGCCGCTGCTGTCTGTCACATCCAGGAAGAAACAACACGCCATAATGAGAATGGGAGCTCCTAATTGGAGGTGCCATCTTTTTTAATTGTTGTAGAAACAATTTGCCAGACTAACACTCGGTAGCTGTGCATGTTCGCTGCTGTCTGAAAGGTTTTCCGGCTCATGTCCCTGACCTCGCTCTGTGGCGGGTACTCCAATGCTGAGACGCGACCTCAAGAGAGCAGGCTAATCTCCTCTCTATTATAGTCTTTTTATGTCCCCATCATTCACTCACCTGTCTCTTACATCGTTATCTACTTTATGTTTGAATAACGGCCTTGTGCTTGAAAAAAACAATTTACCTTAGTTGTCCCTCAATTTCTTTGAATCTATACAACTATGTTTAATAAATCATAGTGAGATAACAAAAGGGTAAGTGTAGGGAAACTTTAATGCGTCTGCTATCTATTCAGAAGGGAATGAGATGAAATCATTCATTCTGTTTTGAATTCGCCATATCTAAAGGACTATTGTGAAAATTGTGCAAAAGGAATAGCTATCTATAAAATATATCATTTATAGAAAACAGAAATTTAATACCCTCAGGAGAGGCTGTAAAAGCCACAAGTCCATGCAATGCTGTAGTGACGACAACATTCATAACGGACGTTGACGGACAGCTCTGTGTCAATAACGCTTACATTTTAAGTGTAAGTATAAGATTTCACTTTGCTAGGCGTAATATATATTTTAAATTAATTCAGAATTTGATTCTCACAAACCGTCGTTTTGGTCACATGAGGTTGGCGCGGGTTACCATGGTTACACGTCTCCAACCGACCAAGGAGGCTCTCAGGAAGTGACGACCTAAATTACAGCTCGGTGCGTCCGAAAAGATGCACACTACTGTTTATTCACACAAAAGTATGTTGAACGATAGTACACATATTGAGTATGAAGTGCACAGTGTGCGAATTCAGACGAAGCCCATAACTATGAGCAACTCCTTTCAAAGTACACATTTTTTTCCGTGGTTATAACGTGTGGGAGTCTTTTTAACAAGATAGAATGTGTTTCTATCTGCTCTAAGGAGCTTTATTATAAAACAAATAGGCCTGTTTAAACTTAAAGTGCGGGGGTGGGGGAATCTTTATGTACATGATGTACAATATGAGTATTCATGTTCACAAGCATAATTATACAGCATTATTTTTGCATTGTGACAGTATAACAACCACAACAAACCAGTATTAATTCTCCCTGTTATGAAGTGAGTTACTACTCTATATATACTGCAGTTAAAGACACCCAACCTCAGGGGTTTTACAGTAGTTGGCAACAGCCTTCCCTTTTTTATTCTGTTGACTCTCTCTCACACACAGTTTTTATATTTCTTCCTGTAACTGTTCCATCCACAGGATCAGAAAACAGAATATTGAGAAAATACTTTGACGTGGAAACTAAAAGAACAATTAAAAGCATGTACATCGGGTTGTTACAAAGTGCATCATTGTACATTAGCACTAGTTGTGCAAGTGAAGACTGTTAACAGTCTGATTCAGCTTGATGGTATACCTTAATTATAATCAGCACTGCAGGTAAATAAAGTCAAAGGGATCTGCACTTTCTTTCAGGTTTTTGCTTCATCTCGTTAGGAAATCAAGTACCGTTGCCCCATACCACAACTTCAATGATCCAGTCTGACACGGGAAACAACAACTGACAAAAGGTGTTGAGTGATCTCTGACGATGTAGTGTGTTCTTACCTTGAGAAAACAGGGAGGAGGAGGAGGAGGATGAGGATGAGGAGGAGGGTCTGTGAAGTGCTGCTCTGATGCTCGGCTGCTCATGTTCACAAGGTGTGTTGCTGCGAATAAAGTGAGACAAGGCGATTAAGAGGATGGGAGGTGGGGTCATGCATGCAGCTGCGCGAGCCCGCTGGAATACAGAGTATGAGGATTAGTCCTCCTCCTCGTCCAGACAGCTAGAGCTGAAGAGAGAGAGAGGTGAAAAGGACGATGTGTAAGACTTCAAAGAACAAAGAATATGTCTATCCAGCACCACTCATGTGGTCTTAAATGTCATTGCTGCTGTATAACTGGTGTGTAATTGCAAAATCCAACACCCTCTGAAAACAACAGAATGTCACAGCTTTGCACAATCCAACTAATTTCTCATCTATTGTTCTCGTCTCATGACCTGAACCTGAAGTGAAATCCCCTGAACCATGAGATCCCCTGCTACTCCTCATGACAAATCCCCGCGACCTCGCCGTAAAACGATACGCTCTGGCTTCTCTTTGCACTGTGGTCTCCTGTGAGCGCCTGCTAGTGCTCCAGTCATTACTAAAGGCCCATTTCCTTGCTCCGATATCAGAGGCCTGGGCACGCCGTTGTGGTAGCGAGGCTGTAGGCTGAGCGGGGTGAGCGAGCCATGTCCTGTGGGCCTCCAACCACATCATGAGCAAGCAGGGATTCTGACTGCTCGAGCGTGAAGTGGAAGCAGCCACACTTCATAAATCCTGCCCATCGCAGCGCTGCACATAGTCGGGGATGCAAAGCCCCGGGGAGCAAAAGAATTGCAGTTCTTACATGCTGTGTTCAGCTATACAATATGCTGTAGTGGGCATACACCCGCATTATAGCCTATTGTCTTTGGGCAGTACAAGTATTATGTTGCTACATCTTGCCTTTGTAAACAAGTTCTGAATAATTCAAGCAATATTCAAAAATATTTGAAACTCTTGGTCTATATTTGCTTGTCACATATACAAAATTACAGCATATTCTCTCTGTAATTCTGCCAGCATAGTGTGTCCAACCTCTTGGACACAACGCTGAGTAGTCCCAGGGTTCCATTATGCTCCAGTCATCAATCAATCTTTCAGTAATTTAAAGCTGTGAAAGCATGCATATCCGCCTTTTACACTGCCTGGAAGAAGAACACAAAACGAAGACGAGAGTGAACTCACACAAACAGAGCTACAGACGACCAATCAAATCAGGCGCTCCCTCATTGTGAGCGAATAAATTACAAGTGATTGTGCTTTGTAATGAAGGCAGCGGAGCATATTGTGCATATGCTCTGCTTTTTAACGATTTAATTAGAGAACCTCATTCAAACTGGAGCAGAAAATTTCAACATGGAGATGAGCGAGGAGCTCTGCCAGAAAACGGCGCCGCGACTCAAGATCCTGTGTTAATTGCTGCAGCAGTCGACAGATGTGCCTCACGTTTCTGCCCATTTCCTGCTTTATTAAAATCAGTTGGACCCCGAAGAACGCCAAATGTTGTCTTCCTAAACTAAATGATTTACGACTGCTAAGCGGCATCATGTCATTCTAATTTCCCACATTCTCTACCCAGTTTAGAAAGGATGCTGTCTGTGGCCTCAGGCAGTTGAGCGTGTGTTAAATCATTAAATACAGCTAAATGACAAATGTAACAGGTTACAACTTCCAACAACCACACTTCAGAAGTTTCAGATCTATTTTGTTAAGCCTCAAGGCGCACCACCAGTGACTACACCT
The DNA here is from genome assembly GCA_916701665.1 of Sebastiscus tertius. Classification (NCBI taxonomy): domain Eukaryota; kingdom Metazoa; phylum Chordata; class Actinopteri; order Perciformes; family Sebastidae; genus Sebastiscus; species Sebastiscus tertius. Next base: position 38,770 of record CAKAOH010038398.1, read on the forward strand.
ACTATTTTCACACCAACTGACTCCCTCATCGCCCCGGAGGGTTTCATTTTCTCAATGTGGACTTCTCCACACTTCTTCTAACTAAACTACAAAAAAGTTCAGTAAAGTCAGAGTCAGTTTGTCACGTGGATCAAAAGGGGACAGCTCATTGTGCGGTAGTGCTGCCCCGGGTCGAAAGCAGTGTGCCTCCGCTGACAGCAACACAGACATTAATCACCCAACTCATTAAGACAATCTGCGCAAGTGCCCACAGCTCATAAACTCTGGAATAGACCATAGTGACTGTTTTACCTCCTGAAGCATCTGCTTATTTGCTTCTCAATACAGTCAACTCACCCTCATCTCAGATGACACGGGGCCATGGCTCTTTATCTCCATCATCTCTATTCATAGTGATAGACACTGTTTTTCTCCAGGTGTCTGTGAACAATAAAAAAAAAAAGTTTTAATTTTCAATAACATTGGTGACTGAGGAATTGAAACTGCAAACAATGCGGGAAATAAATTGATTTCAACACTGATGCACGTCTCTCAAGAAGAACACACTATCATAATGAATAAAAAATGAGCAATATATCTGTCAAGAGTGACCCTGACTCTCTTGCCAAGGCTTGAGAGGATTGCTGGAGGCAAATAGTGTAGCCTAAATACTTATTATTTAAAAATATGTACAAGGCTTTGTTGGTGCTAAGCCAAGAAAACTCGCACACAAAAAGACAACTCACACAATAGGTCCCGGCTTGAATAGACAGACTTTTCTGATGTTTCTCACTGCTCCAACATCCAGGTACAATGTGCATACTTTCCAATTTAAACTATATTTAATAGTCACTTGATCACCGAGGCTATGAACATATTTTCGGCTCACAGTGACAGCCTCAAGCTCCAATAAAAGGCACACTACGGGTCCAATCTGTTGCCATGATCACCCGTGGTAAAGTAAATAACATTAAGTATTGTTGATAATTAATAAAAAGCTTCTATCATTTGGTAGAGGCTCTTTGTAATAAGTGAGGGAGAACATGCACTGGAGAAACTACTGCAAAGACTCACGGACGGTAAAGGGGTTTCACGTAAAAAGACCAGTGTGTCAAAGTTCACAGAAACCTCTAAATACGATAAATAAGATTGTTGACTGGTGAGGACTCAGACTTTTACATACTTGGACCTGATAAGCTGCAGGTTACAACTTAAGTTGCCATGGTGATACGTACAGTGTGAAAAATGAGTCACTGCAGCGAGACCAAAAAGCCAGCTGGGTTAAGCCCAAAGTTAGTTTGCTAACCACTAATCCTGCCTCATGGGACATAACCCAGAAACAGAGGTGACAAAAACTCAACAGCAACCGCTGTGGTGAAAAGGTGACAAAGACGGCTGAGGGAACACGAGGATTTAAGCCGTATCAGTGACAGAGGTGAAGATAATCCTCTAACAAGCTCAGCGAGCAAGAAAGGACAGAAATGTTTCATTGTGACAAAGTTGACCATGAGATACAACAAAAGCTGCTTTTCAACAAGACAACAAAACTGATCACTGGATATTTTGGAGACGAAACATAAAAAAAAATGACGACAATGAGCCCACCTTGGCTCAGTCATGAGCCCCAGTTAAAGGAATTAGTTTGACATTTTCCGACACGTGCTAATTCACTTTCTTTCCAAGACTTATATTGTGAAGATCAATGCCCCTCTCTTTTCTGCCCATTAAATATAAAGGCTGCTTTATACTTCTGTGTTGAATCTACGGCGTAGGTATCCTGTTGTGGTCCAACACAGACCACAACAACTGTGATTGGTCCGCTTGGTAGCATCATATTTACTCCCACGCATTTCCGGCTGCTCCTTCTCCGATTTCCTCGTCAATGTCTCTCAGTGACTGTACAGGCACAGAAAATTCACCCTCCTTCTGCCTCAACGGTCATTCACACCATCTCCTCCTACGTCTTCTCTCGTTTCTGCATTGCAGTTCTGTAATTTCAGTAGACGTAACTGTTGTTCAACATTATCAGCTCCAACTCCAACATGATCTGCTCAGTTTCAGTCGCCATTGTTTAAAATACACAAAGAACCTCAACACAGTGGCAAAGGAACCCCATCGCTAACTGGCGTTTTGGCGGTGTAATTGCAGAGCGGCAACGCCATAGGGCACTTGCAGAGCCTACGTACAAATATAAATCAGCCTTGAAGCTACAGCCAGGAGCCAGTTAGCTTGGTTTAGCTACAAGGACTGGCAACAAGAGGAAACAGCTAGACCAGATCTGTCCAAAGGTCAGAAAATCTGCCTACTAACACCTCTGAAGGCCCAGACACACCAACCCGACATCAAAGAACTAGCGGCAACGAAGGCCGATTTTGAGTTGCTTCACATTGCCTTTGTCTTGGCAAAAAAGTTGCACTTGAACACACCGCAAAGACTACAACCGACGGCCAACAACCATGTTCGTTCTCCACCTGCGTGAGATGAATACCTCTCCACTCTCTTTTGAAAATATCCGTGTATTGAAATGATCAGATGAGATGAAGATGAAAAATGAGAAGAGCCTTCTGTGTGCCCTCTTGACTTTACTCGTTGGCTTGCTTTACTCGCTTCCATTTCTCTTCTCGTGCACTGATTTGATTAAGCTGAACAGCGCTGCCACCGATTCAACATGGTCGAAAAAACTCAGACATGGGCAGACTAGAGCCAACGGTGCGGGACACTAACAAAAGCTAGGTTGACAGACACTCACCGACGGCACCAAACTGTCCGACGTCTGAGCGTCGGCTTAGTGTCTCACATTATATGCAGTAACTTCCTGGAGTCTCCCCTGGTCACCTGGCAAATATTCCTTTATTGGACACAAAAAGAGCACATGTGGGTTGTTAGTATGATTGCACATGTGGGCTCCACTTGCAGCCCATTATGGCCTCATCAGCAGCCCGCATGAGTAAAACACACGTGGGACCATTTTCGCCCCATGCCAGCTCATCATTCACCCAAGTGGGTAGGTTGGGCAGGTGGGGGTCCAAAATGGCTGCAGGCCAGAATCTGAGCACCTGGCAAATTAATTGTTGAGCCAGCGTTTCTGATTAACAACTCGATAAAATGATATATACATCACGGCCGTTCACAGATACTGCACAAATATTACGGCAGCTTTAAATCACAATTTAATACTCAATCTGATTTGACAAGGGACTGTAAAACCAAACCTGCAGCGTGAACCAACATCGTAATGTTAAGTGTGAGGCTGATTGTGGAAGGGGTACGGGGGGAAAACCGTACAATCCAGTCATCTCCAGCCCCCTGCGCAATTTTCACGGAGGCTGGGTTTCATCAGGTTTTGTATTTCAGACCTATTGATTATCTGCAGTGAGGGGCACTGTGACAAAACCTCAGCAGGAGTTCTCCATCTGCAATAAGCCATACACACACACACACACACATTTGGTCTGCTGCTGCTGTGTTATTGCTTCCCCTGGTTATGAAAAAGAGATATAGGAATATGTTCACTAATAAAAGCAGTAAAACTCATGCTGGTATTGGTTCTTTTATGGGATTATCCAATCTACTGTGAATCAGCAAAATCATTCACAGCTTTACTTTACCTTAAAGGTCCCATATTGTAAAAAAGTGAGATTTTCATGTATTTTATATTATAAAGCAGGTTTAAGTGATTTATAAATACTGTTAAACTATCAAAACACTCAATATACTGAGAAATACATACAGCCCGTATTCAGAAATTGTGCATTTGAAACAAGCCGTTAGGATTTCTGTCCATTTGTGATGTCACAAATATACAATATTTAGACTATTACGCGGTTTTAAACGTAAACATTCTAAATGTGTCCCAGTTTATTTCCTGTTGCAGTGTATGTAAATAACATCAGCCGATAGGAAGTAAACATGGACCCAAACTGTTGCCTAGCAACGCAATTCTGTTGCAATTCCATTGAAATGCACTAAAACGGAGCGTTTCAGACAGAGGGTCAATACAGGTATATTCCATGGATGTATTAAAAGAACTGGATACAGCGTTGAAGGCAGGGCCCCGGTCATTCCTATGAGAGTTGCTCATTGGCGCATGAAGCCTAAATGGCTTGACTTCCGTCTGGAAAAGTACCCAGATCTTAGCGGATCATGGGCAACTGGGACATGGGCAGTAGCGTCCGCTCGGTCACATGACTCGTTCACAGGGTCCCAACGTCACGCCGTCATCACGGCTTGCGCTCCAGCCTTCGTATGGGTCTCACTCACATGAACGGAGGAAGGGAAATAACTCTGGATTCAGCTATTAGTGCATTTTACAACTTAAAAAACGTAATTTTTTAAATAAGGGCAATTAGAGTGTTCGTACTGGGAAGTTGATTCACCTCAAAAAAAATTATTCGCTGAGTTACAGACGTCTCTTTCCCAATGTAAATCTATGGGAAAAGTATTTTTGGGCCCGATGACATCACGTGACTGACACTGAGGTTGCAGAACCGCCGTTTGGCCACTACGAAAGTCCGGATCGTCAACCGGCGCACTTCCTGGGGTCTTGGTAAATACAGGGATATTCAGGCAGACAGTATGAGGAAAATAATGTGTTTTTTTTAACATTACAGCATGTAAACATGTTCTAGTAGAAACACAAAATGCAAGTACGAACTTGAAAATGAGCACGATATAGGACCTTTAACACACATTTAAAGGGACTGTTTGTAACTTTTTAAGCGTATAAATGTAGCAGTTCGCGTGTGGCCGCTGCCTCTCCTCCTCTGCCTGCCTGCCTTCACTCAGACAGCGCGCGCGTTCTCACTCAGCTCGCTCCACCTCTAGACGTGAACGCGTGCTCACTCCACACTGCAGAAGAGTTAGTTCAGCTCTGAGAATATCTAGTGAATGTACAGGGGACGTTTGTGCAGAAATAACTGCTGCAGCTCCTCCAGACCAACAGAGGTTTTCCGTGTCTTGTGAAGTGACGCAGCTCCTCAGCGAGTTACGTTGTCGTCTCGTTACCTACCGGGTGCCGGTGTCTCCCGGCTCTCTCCGCACGCTGACACGAGACACGCTGCAGAGCCCCGCTGCATCAGCCTACGCTGAGGCAGGAAAAGCCAACACTAAGATCAGATCTAAATCATGTTTATGGAGAGACCTTCGTCTGGTCAGCTAACATTACTGCCCAGCAGGTGAAATATAGAGTGATATTGTGGTTTTAGCTGACGTGTGTCGCCTCACTGTTTTGAGCGATGCTCGTTCAGATATATTTAGAGCGAGCAAGCGCGAGCTCGACGCTGACTTTCGTTGATTTCACGGCCACAGGTGTTGCTGTTAATAAGCAATTCCGAAAGTTACAAATAGTCACTTTAAACATGTATTTCCATCTTATTATTCTGTATGTTTCATTTAAAGGTTTCAAAATGGTAAAGATAATCGATTCAGCTCTTGTGAGACCCCAGTTTTCTGCAGCAGCCCTCTCTCTTTCTAATCGATTCTTATCTCTCTGACCTTTGTGTGTCTCCTGCAGACAGAAAGAAGAAACCAGAGAGGATCAGTTACTAACATGAAGGAGAACAAACAGCACGTGTAGCTTCTTACTGGCCAGACTATTGGGCACACAGATTAGAAAGAGTCGAATTAAATTTAATGTTTTATGCTCTTAATTATTAATTATGAGCCGCCGGGACCTTTAGATGAAGATGAAAGGACATTTTACTTACAGTTTCTGGGGTAGCAACAACAACGACTGTTTGGACAGAACAAGACCTCCATCTAGTGGCCGGAAAGAGAGACAGCAATACGGCTACTCATGCACGTCACTGTCGTAAAAGAAATACACAGCGTGGACGCAACGCTTTACGTCAGTTTGTAATTTAAGAAAACATGGCTTGTTCATTGATTTGCAGCGAAACTCAAAGCAGGTAAATAATAACTGTGAATGTCTGTTCATTAAAACATAGCCAATGGATTTAACTGTCATGTTTTAAAGGCTGTTTCTCATTAATGTAATATATAAAACGACTCGTAGATGTTCTGCTGTGTGTCAACCTCCTGTATGTGATCCTTAGCTTAGCTTGTCACTCCTGTTTCAGGGTGAGCTCGGTGCTAAACAGAGATGTGAAGCAATATGGAAAGAAGTATATGTTTGACTGCAACGAGGAGACGTGCTGGAACTCAGACCAGGTAAAACTACAGCTGTGTCCCAGTATCATAATAATAATAATAATAATAATAATAATAATAATAATAATAATAATAATTTTATTTGTAGAGCACTTTTCAAGCACAAAGCACAAATTGCTTTCCAAGGAAATTCACATATTATACAACAGAATACACTGAAACATAAATAATTAAATAAAAAACAATAGAATGGGAAAATAAAGAAACAAGCATATACATATTCATACAGTTACATATGCACATATATATACATCAGCACACAAGCATACAAAAAACTATAATTCAGCAGATTGAGTGTATACTTGCACAAAATATCACTGTACGACCCTGTAAGATGGCAAAAATCTCACTTGTAGGTCCATAACTGCACAAGCAAAAAATAACCCATTGAGATCATCTCAAATAAAACAATGTTTAAAGCATAAGTTTATGAAGGAAGGAAAAAATATAGAGAATTGTCCAGATACATTCACATATTTTCACATTCAACATCAATAATGAAAAATTTAAATCACACTGGACCGAGTTGGATAATAGACCTAAAAACGTCGGGGACCAACTCAACAGCTAGCAATTAATAATCTCAAACAGGATTATTTAAAGGAATATAATTAAGTAAACGCTGCAGCTTATTTGTAAAAAGCAAACAAAAAACATGTAATAAAACTTTCATTTAGGTTTACATCCAGAAGTTCACATTTTAGTTAAGTCCACCAGGCTGGTAAATGTCTACCTGTTAAGTGACAACATTCTGGAGGACATGGCTGTAAATCATAACAATTTGCTGTTTGAATATTTGAAAATTGTTTGCTTTGCTGCTCATTTTCAAGCAGACTAAAAAAATATTTCTATAATACCTCTAAACAAAGCAAAATGGCACAACTTCCTGCCTTCAGTATTACTGATCACAAAAAAAGGAGCTGCAAAATGTGACTCAAGAGCAATATACAGAGGAATTTGCAAGTGTTAACAATGTACAGTGTTAATAAAGGATAAATAAAGGTGATTTTAAAAAGGTTAATGATAAAATTAACGTCCACAAAACGAATAACCCGAGCCATTCCTTCCTGGAAGTCTGCCTTCACAGTCAACCTGCACTTTCTCTGTGTCTTTTAGGATTGATTTTATAGTTATTTTTACTTGTTAATGCTCATAATAGTTTGGGTGATGTTCCTGAATCTGTTTCACCACCATCCACAATTTGTTTTCAGTGTTGAGCAGCTCCTTTTTCCTGCATTGCATTGTGGGAGACAAGTGTACATCAACAGCACACTTACACATATAGCATTTCTTTTAGTATGTATACTGACTGAACTGAACTTTTCCTTTCGTTTTATTCTTATATTTCACACGTTTTATTGTTCTTATGACTTCCTTAGTTTTATTTTTGTCTTTTACATATTCCATTGTTGTTAGTATACCTGTTTTTGTTACTCATTTCATTGCCTTGGTTTTATTGTGCAGTATTTGTACTGGTTTTAATTTGCCTGATTTTCTTGTTTCTTCACTTTATTGCAAAGAAATTTGAACTCCACTTCCTGTATAAAAGGTGCTATATAAATAGTTTTATTATTATATACTAATTGTCATATCACTCTATTTTTGCAGTTAATATACAAAAAACCAACATACTTTCAAACTATGACTTTAGAATGACACCTAAACTCATACAGTCTATACTGCAAAATGTTTTATCCAAAAATGCATTAGTTATGTTTAGTTTTCTGAGATGCTCCTGAATCTGTTTCACCACCGTCCACAATTTGTTTTCAGTGTTGAGCAGTCCCTTTTCCTCGCATTGCATTGTGGTAGACAAGTGTACATCAATAGCACACTCAAAGATTAAGCGCTTGTTAGTATGCATACAGGCTGATTTAATATTTATTTAGTCAATTTTCCAGTGTGAACACACTACATATTCAAAACCTTCTTACAAAGACTTCCCACAGACACCTGAATGTTATACTGCACATGTCCTAGTGAGTCATCATCATCAGCATCGTGTCTTTGACAGGGTGAATGTCAGTGGGTGTCTCTGGAGTTCCCCCAATCTGTCAAGGTGTCCGAGTTAAAGGTCCAGTTCCAGGGAGGCTTCTCAGCAAAAACATGCAGACTAGATGGTAAAACTCAAGAGATTACATTTTCCAACTGTAAGCCTCATCACAAATTGTTTCCTGATCCACCACCTTCTCATGATTTTAGTGTTTCCTATTACAGACAAGATGTGACAAGATAAGGTAAATGATTTTCCACTTTGTGCTTCCTACAGGTTGCCCAAAAGATGGAGCCTTTACAGAGATCAGCCATTTGTATCCAGAGGACAACAACTCTCTTCAGATATCCTTCAGTCTTACTGTGCATTTGATCGATAACCCTGTAAAGGATTTTTTTAATTTGATTGCCAAATGGGAGAGAAACATTTTAAAATGGTAAACCTTATATTTTCTACAATACATCATTATTTACCAGTAATCAAGGTAGCTATAAATGTTACATTTAAAAGGTAGTGTGTAGGATTTCAGGGCCCTTTCCTTAGCTTAGAATGAGCCCTTCATGTCTACATAGGGAGCCGGTCCTCCTCACGGAGTTTGCCATGTGAAGTTGCCCAGAACGGACAAACCAAACACTACCTCTAGAGACCTGAAGGCCACCGTAGTTCTCCCTATACGCTTGGAAAGGGAGGGGTCAGCAGAGGGGTATTCAGTTGGTTGCAATCTGCAACCAACTGAATCCTGCTCCTTTAACTCTTCATTCAACTGCATTAATCATCATTTACAACCAACGATAATGTGTACCATAAATCATCTTTTAGGCTGAACAAAACCACTGTATCAGACAAATATTGGTTTTCCATTACCAATTTCTTTAACCACATAGTTAACGTAATACTAAATAAATGCTTTAATGCATTAAAATTCAGCCTGTCGGTCTACACCGGGGTTATTCCAGCAGCTGAAGCTGTACCTGTCACTCTAGGAACACAGTGTGTTTTCCTGTCACCGTTCTAGATGGTTCATAATAAGTATCAGACAATATTTTCCTGGACATGCTTTTCATTATTGCCATGCTTATCTTGTTCTTAACTCCACACCCACAGCTTTCCCATACAGGAGGCCCCGGCAGTGGACAAAGTAAAAATAATGTTTGAGAATAGTGCCGACTTTTTTGGGAGAATTATTGTTTATTCCTTGGACGTCCTGGGGGAAAAAACCTCATGACCATTTTTTTTTTTAATCCTCTCGTGAGAGAGGAAGTGACTCCTGAGTAAAGTGCAGGATACAGGATGGTGTGGTGGCACTTGGGAAGCATTTCATCTGCGCTGCCACCTCATGAACTGATGTGAACGTGGCCTTTTTTGGTATGGACGCTTTCAGGGATCTGTCAAGCCATCTCACTCTTCATCACTCGGACACACAAGGCTTGGAGTCTGAATCTGAGGTTTAATTGCAGACTTAATGGGTTTCTTTTCCTTTTTTATAGCACTTGTAATCATGCTGTCTGTACTTATATTGTGCCTTTGAGTTGAAGCCTCATTCCAGTTGAACACACAGTATAAAAATAAATTTTTATTAAAACATGTTCACAGTCCTTTTTTGCTGTCCTTCAGCCAAACAAAAATAATTCTGCTGCACATCAACATATTTTAGTCCTTGTTTGTACAAAGTTTTTGTACACTGTAATGCACACAAATGGAATAAACCATTTATAAAAAACAAAAAACAAATGTAGTTTACCCAGTGTAAATGTCTCTGCATATGCACCCATCTATTACAATGACTTGTTATTGTGATAGAGGTCTTGGTCATTTCACCACCAATCATAGCTGCTTGTAGATCTGAGATCACCAGACTGTCCTTTCCAGCTATTTATTTGAACTACTGTCATGTTGGTGGCTTGTAGAGCTTCAGGATATGGTCCTCCAGCACTTTCTGAACTAGTAAACAAAATAAAAGAAAATGTTGATTCAGCAAAACGTTTTTTTTTTTTTTTTTTACAGTAACCTCTTATAACAAAAGAAAACTTATTTTTCAGATATAAGAAGATGATACATACTCTTTTTGTGTCCAAGGGCAACAGCCAAGGCCATTGGACTGTACCCAGAGTCGGATTCAATGGTCATGTCTGCCCCTTTGGCTTAAAGAGAGTACAGTAATGGCTATTAAAGAATTCAGACAGAATTAATCAGGACTTTACATCATAGGCATGCAATCAATGTACCTAAGAGAGCCTCTACACATTTGATGTGGTTCCCTCGCACAGCATAAAGAAGAGGAGTTCCACCATTCTGAGGAAAAAATACAAGACTGTTCATTAAAAACAAAAAATGTTCAAACCATCTTGTGATTTGTGATGCCATGTCAGATGTAAAGAAAGTCATGACGTACCCAGTCATAAGTGTCGATGTCTATACCATGTCTGAGAAGAGACTCAACAATGTCCACATAACCTCCAGAGCTGGCTAGCGTCAGGGCACTCTCCCGCTCCCTCGCAATCGTTTTGGGGTCTGCGCCCTAAAACAGAAACATCAGTGAGAGAGTGCATTTTGATATATTTGCAAGTCTTTCTGGACGATAGTCGGTTTACTTAATCGAACCTTTTCCAAGAGAAAATCCACCATTGCTTTCTCTCCAAACGCTGCTGCCCACATGAGAGGCGTAAAGCCCCGTTCATCCTGTTTGCTCAGCAGTGAACTGTCTGCAAAATAAAACAGGTCATCAGTAGGAAGTTTGTACAATTCAATGCCAGACAAAATGTGCATTGTGTTGTGCTGCTTGGTGACATCCAGGTTCCTCACCTTTACTCAGGTGTGCAGCCACTTGTGAAACCTCACCTTGAGCTGCCAACTGGTGTATGGACAGAGCTGGTGGAAATAAAGTCTGAATGACTTCATATGCTCAAGACAATGAAAATACCGTGATGCTTGTCTAGCACAGTGATTCTCAAAGTCAGGGGGTCCGTGAAATAATTTTCTATAAATTATAAAATTGTGCTGCATCATTAAAGTGCAGATCTACAGATGGGGACCATTTGCACCAGTAAAACAAGCATATTGTGTCCATTCCTTCCACCCACGTTAGCTCTGGGCCGATAGAGACTGATATGATTGTAACACACAGCAATAAGTTCATTATTTTTAAGTTGAAGCACTTACTGAAAGTCAGCTTTAGACTGGTAGATTTAAATATCTGGATTTATTAGGACTATGCCAGTGTTGCTACTGTTCATTTTATGAAAGCTTTTAAGATCAATTACTTGAAATGTAGCTATAAATGCTGTCAAGTTGAGTCCAAATGCAATTTTATTAAAATCACCCTCTTTTTAAAAGGTAAATAAATGGTATTAACGTTCAATAATATTGCAAATTTCCCCGCAGTGGGACTAATAAAGAATTATCTCATCTTAACATGATTCAAATTGAAATCGATTTCTCTTCATCACTATTACACAGGTCTGAAGTATTTAGGTTGAACAGTTTTAGAATACAAATAGCTCCTATGGCATCTAAGAGTACAAATGGTAGTAAGAATTATGCTTAATCTGTGTTACATTTAAGAGAGGGTCCTTGTAAGGGGTCCCTGGCCCCAAAAAAGTTTGAGAACCCCTGGCTGGTCCAGCACACAATTGTGTCAGCCCTTTGCCACCAGAGCATCTTGGCCTTTACTTACAGTCTAATGTTGCTGGACGTAGTGTAACCTCATTCCCACGCTGCTTGTTGGTCAGAGTGGTGGGGTGTATGAACAAACCCTCTTCATCCACATCCATGTTTTCTGGAGACACTGGATCAAGCAGATAAAGAAAAAAATAGAACAGAGCAGAGCAGCCAGATTAGTTCTTCATTGTTCTTTCTGTGCTAATGTGTTTGAGATGCATAAACAATTATCATGGTTAAATATGGAGAGTGAAAATTCAAACCTAGTCATCTGTTATTTATGCATAATGCCATTTGGGAATACCAAACTTCTTTTTGTGATAAAATAGTATACACTGGTTTTTGTCATAGGTATTACACATTCAATAATGAGAGGTGTTCTTTATAGAGCTTCATTTGTTTGAATATGCTCCCCACCAACATCAGACACACCAAAAGTAGATTTTCCTTAAAAAAATTACTAAAACAAAAATGTATGAATCTCACGTAGATGTTATTTTGGTTAATGTTGTTTTTGGAATCTTTCCTGATGGTTTGCACTATATTATTATTATTATTATTATTATTATTATTATTTTGTTGCTGTGCATTTGTGAGAAATTTGTTTTTGTTTTTATTGTAGGCCATCATTGTTTGCTGATTTTAGAAACTCCATATTCTTACTATTTATGACATTAATATTTCTCAAATATGTGTTTTTATTTATAAGATACTTTCTGGTGAAGGGAATATTCCTGAGCAGTTCAAGACATATTTTAAAGCAAATTCTCAAGTTCATTCTTACTCAACCCGTCAATCTTTGGATCTTCATCCTCCTAAATTTGTCACTAGTAGAGGTCAATTTTTGATACGATTTAGGGGTACCAAAGTATGGAGTAGCTTTTTAAAAAAACTGTTCGAATAGACATCTTTATTGTCCACTTGCGTGAAAATTTGTCTTTGGCTTCACAGACACGTAAACTTCACAGACATACATACACTTAAAAGCTTCCTTTGCCATTGGTTGAATAAGTAATAATAATAAATACAATGATAAATACCAGTAATGGTGGGCCAAACGGTTGGGTCATCTATTAAAGGTTTCAAAACATGTGTAAAGGGTCAATTAACTGCTGTTCTATAACTGCTTTTGTTTTTTTCACTCATAGTATAATGTATGATTACAATTGCTCAGGAGTCAATGTAGACCTATATCCCCCTCACAAACACACACACATTTTCTTATGCACATCACACACATTTCTTGTCTTTTTTTATATATTTATTGCTATTGTTGTTATTATATATATATATATATATATATATATATATTGTTCTATTTGTTTGTCATCACTATTATGTAGTCATATTGTTTCTGTATATCGATCTTGTGTTCTCTATAACATTGTAAAATATTAACATTATTTAAGCTTCAAATAAGCCGAGTGGGATTTTTGCCTCTTTCTGCACTGTATATTATTTATTATGTTTTTGTTATGTTTGTGTAGTCTTAATTTGTATCAGGAGATGCCACTGAAAGTATTTTAAGACTGCAAACATCGGGGGACAGATGTTACACAGACATTATGTGAAGTAAGTGATCACGGATAGGAGAAGATAAGATATATACCATTGGACCTCTCGTCTCTGGACTCGGAAGGACAAACATTCGCGTTAGATGACCGATTATTTTGGCCATCTGCAGCCTCTTCCTCACCTCTGGCCTCCATGATCACTGCAAAAAAACAACAACACATAAACTACTAAATAACGTAGTGCCAAAAGTAGTTTATAAAGCACAAAACATGTTCCACTCACCACATGCAGCCTCACAGTCTAATTCGCGCTATAATAACTTCCCTTTCGGGTAAAACTGAAAGTAAATAATAATCGCGTGGCACAATGAAATGAGTCCTGCTGCTCCATCCACGTGTACCGAGATACATTACTTATCAGCTCAGTTGATTAGCTATTTAATAAAATCAATTATTTTAACACAAGAAACGAAGATTTTTGATTCAACGCATCGCAGCGTTTTGGTACTCTTTTTTTTCAAGGCAGAACTGAATTTTCTAAATCGATGTTTCTGTTCGGAATATTGTCATTGTGGCACATGACAAACAAAAATACGGAAGTAGAATCAGCTGACACAACTCTCGTTCTAGCTAGCTGCATTGTGTTGTTGTTACCAGTTTCTATCTGTTGCCAGCCTACACTATGGAGGATCAGGAGATGCAACTGAAAGTTAGAAGAGGTAAACATTAACTTAAATTAATCAGTAAACAACTTACCTCATTGTTATCTACGCGACGCTGCGATTAAGCCAGTTAGCTGTTAGCCGCTAAGCTAAGCTAATGCTACAATGCCAGTGTTTACATCTCTGTTTTGTCCGTGTGTTGCGTCTTGTGCTTCTGGTTGTTGTCCTTTCGCCTTTTTTAATGATTTTCTAACACGAGTGGTGTATTCTCTGCATGTGTCTGTACTTGTTTGTACTCTACAGTGACTGATAAATTCACGGAGAGCATGTACGTGCTGGCTAACGAGCCGTCAGTGGCTCTCTACAGGCTGCAGGAACACGTCAGAAGGTCTCTGCCTGAACTGGTGCAACACAAGGTATATTCACTCTGTTGTATTGTTGTTAGTGGAGAAACAAGATAAATGTAAAACTACTAGCAAGTTAAAGGGGAAATCAAGTGCAAAAAATGCACAATATTCTATTATAAAAATACAAACACTGGGTACTATTACTTTATCATATCATATATTAGTCTGGTGCACACTGTTTACAAAGACTTGTTGACCACTGTCACTTTGCCATATAATTTCTCTCCAAATGCTTTTGTGTAATTTCTATTTTTATTCTGTTTTTATTTCAGTTTATGTACCTCTTATTATTTATTGCTGTCACTTTCTATACTTGTCTGTATTTATTTCTGTCCCTGTACTGCTGCAACAAACCAAAATTGTCCCCTGCTGGGGATCGATAAAGATTTATCTTAATCCTATTCCAATAGCCTGACAGGAATATTTGTATAAAGAATAGGGCTGACACGAATGCTTCGAAGCTTCGACCATTGCCATGATAATCAATTTCCAAATCGGTATTCGAATGCTTCATTTTTGTTTTTTAAATATATATAAATATGTAATAATAAAGTATAAATCACAAAATAGCCCATGAATTAAAGAATAATCCCACAAAATTATTAATTATTCATATTCAACATGAATTATTATTAGTTATTCTCAGACAGATATCGCTGTTTGTTGTGTGTAGAGGCGTGTGCGTACAGTAGTGCGGCAGCAGCACTGACCCGGGCACTGAAACGGGGGAGATGGAGACAGACAGACACAAGAACATGTCAGCCCGCTGCACTGCCCCGCGAAGCTTCGAATACCTTCAAATATTTCTCACCGAAGCTTCGAAGCCCAAAAAATGCTGTTCGGGACAGCCCTAATCAAGAAACAAACAACTGTGAATGCCACAAAATTAGGGCTATTTTGGGATTTATACATTCTTATTACATATATAAAAACAAAACAAAACAAAAAAAAGCATTTGAATACTGATTTGGAGGTCGTTTGCCATGGCAACGGTCAACGCTTCAAAGCATTCGGGTCAGCCCTACACAAAATAGTGGGTGGTTCATATGGACTTTAATAATGCACACAGTAAACAACACAACCTTCACAAGTCTGTTGATCTGCTCCTTGTTTTATCTTTAGATGACATCATCAGTATGGCTGCTATTCAACTAAAGACCACAGTTATTTAAATCAAGTATTTAAAACGGAGATGCACAATTGTAAAGAAATAACATGTATGAATTCTACTTTAGGCTGTATTTCCCCTAAATGGGTTTGGTCTCTGTTCTTACTTTCTGACTTCTGTTCAAGCCTCAAAAGCTTTTATGTTTGTTGTTGAAGTTATCATCCACTTTCAAATTAGAAGCATAGCATTAGTGATGGAGATCATATCTTTGGTGTTAAAACATAATATGTTTTGCTGTCAAATGCTGCAGCTGCAACTACTAGTAGTTGATGGTTGTATTCTTCACACAGACGGACATGCAGAGCTGGGAGGAGCAGAGTCAAGGAGCCATCTACTCTGTAGAGTATGCATGCAGGTGAGGAGAAGCACAGACCTGCATATTTACAGGATTCCACTGTCATATCATGACTGTTAACACTCTCATTGATCTGTTTTTTTTTTTTTTTTTTTGCAGTGCCGTGAAGAGCATGACAAACAGCAGCTTGTATTTCAAAAACATCGACGGCCTTCTCCGTCAAGCCATCAGCATGAAAGAAAAGATTAGCAACTCTCAAGGACGCAGGTAGGAGGCAGCAGTCAACATGCTGACTGAGACACGGGGATGTCCAAAGTGTAGGGGGGTGAAATATGAAAAAGGTCTTCTGATAAAAAGTTTCGATGTACACCAACATTTGTCAAGCGGCAAAGTTAGTTCTCGTGGCTGTTATGTAACTCAACTCTTCTATATACGACACAATGCTTATAGCTGCTTCACAATATGAGCCGTCCAGCACTATTTAACAGTGACTGTCACTTGATTGTTGCAACACTTTTCAAATTTGGAAATTTGCAATGCCTGTGGGTATGAGACATTTGAAAGGTCAATTATGTGTGACAGAGCTAATAGAACATTTCTCTAAAAAACTCAATGACCTTATCTCCAAAGGGTTGTTTCTTCTATCATTTGGGCGAGGGGCGGTCATCATTTGAGGTGGTTTTCACACACATTTACCTTTCCAAACCAAACATATTGACGTAATTATTGTCAATATTTGAACAAGCCAGATAATATTGGATATTACCTTTTTACCACCCACCCCTACAAAAGTGTCAAAGCTACACTTGCGAGTCTTCGTTCTTTCACATTTCCCTCATCTCTTTGCATAATTGACTTATTTGAGAGTAAAATGAGAGACATGAGTGACTCAGTGTCTGGAGTTTTATGCTGTTTGTATTCATTCTTTGCTCCACATCATACCTTTTGTTCTGTATAACGTTTTTCCATTTGTTTTATTTAATCATTTATTTCTAATCGTTTGTATTGGTTTAAATTTTGGGACATCAGCTAATTCAACTTGATTTGTTCCTTCTCTCTCTGTTTATGTCACTATATTCCCCCAATAACTGCAAAAATATTTTTCAGGCCTGTTCTGAACTCTTTTGTAGTTATTAGAGAGGCGAAGTCCCGCCCCTTCCGGTGGACACCATGGGACCTTATTTCTGAAAAAATATGTATGGTAGTCAACGGTGTAGTTCACTGAGCGGTTTCTCACAAAACTAAATGATACTAAGGCAAACTGCAACTTTCTTGACTTGCAAAATTATCTTTTAAATTGACAAACATCAGATGTGTGATTCATGGCGCAATTCAAACGGGATCAAAAAAATATTTCTCTCACCATTGACTACCGTTCATATTTTTTTCTGAAATAAGTTCCCATGGTAGTCCACTGGAAGGGGCGGGACTTCGCTTTTCTATGGGAGCCTCATAATTTTTGTTTTATTTGCCTGTGCTGTTTTTTTGTTTCCCCCCCGACACCTGCATGAAGCTTAAATGATGTGACCCCCTCTCCCAGTCCC
>CAKAOH010038398.1:60434-99198 GCA_916701665.1 Sebastiscus tertius
ATCATAACATGAAGCCCAACAGGCAACAACAGCTGTCAGTGTGTCAGTGTGCTGACTTGAGTATGACTTTCCCCAAACTGCATGTGATTATCATAAAGTGGGCATGTCTGTAAAAGGGAGACTCATGTCTGTAAAAGGGAGACTCGTGGGTACCCATAGAACCCATTTTCATCCACATATCTTGAGGTCAGAGGTCAAGGGACCCCTTTGAAAATGGCCATGCCACAAAATTTAGCATAAGTTTGGAGCGTTATTTAGCCTCCTTCACGGGGTTGGTACCAATGGCTTCATTAGGTTTTCTAGTCTCATATGATGTCAGTATCTTCACTCTAGCTTTAAAACTGAGCCTGCTACAACCTCCGAAAGATCAATTGTTTTAACGCCTTAAATAAATTAGTGACGCTAGTTTACGCATTATTATCGCTGTAACTTTGACAGCCCTTCTTCAAACAAAAGACCTTGAAAGTTATTTTTTACTTGTATCTGAGTTTGCTGCTCAGTTTTGCTTCATTTTTATTATCACATTACTTTCTCCACATCACAGCAATTGGACGCTTTACAGAAGTGTGTTTTAATGTTGTTGAAATGTCACATAAAGGCTAGCTATTCTTAGCGGAGTTGTCCTATTGTTTATCTCCAGGAAAAGGAACATGGACTCAGGCATGCTGAAGGAAGGGGGAGAAAAGCACAGCTCTGGGATGTGACGCGACTTCCTGAGTCGGCGGTGTTGCTTCTACAGCCCCCTTGCTTTCCTACCTCTTGACTGAGGCTGAAGTGGGGGTCATAAGCGCGACACCTCCTCGTCACAATGGAGCGACTGCTGCCTCCAGCAACCCCCCCAGTACAAGCCGCTGAGTGGAACAGAGCACCACAGCGCTGCCAGGTTCAGCATTAAAAACACTTAAGTCATGGACGCTGCTCAAAGAATGCATTGTTCTCTTGGACTCGCTGGACGGACCAGAGAGAAAGCAGCCGTGCTGGTTTTGCCTCCGCTGTTGAAAATCCACTGCACAGCCAATGTTTTGGACTCTAGTTTTCAAGTCTTTGTGAGGCTAAAAAGCACCCTGCATGCAAATGAATGTGTGCTTTTAAAAGGCAATAACATGTGCCTATATTTCAGGATTAAATGTACGTACTGTACAGATTGTGCAACATGTTCTTAAAGAGAAAATCCAGAATCCCTCTTTTGTTCCTACCTGCCAAGTAGACCGAAACCCCCAGGCAGAACAGTCCGATAGCCACGTGTCGTACAGCTCTGCTATCCAAAAGGAACCAGTCTGCTCTGTGGAAAACAAATGTCATATGTTCAATGTCAGAAAATGTTCACACTTTAACATTGCTACTTTGATTTTCCTCATTAGTGCATAAATGAAGACAATTTTATGCAACAATTTCTGCGTTGACAATTTTCTTTGGTTTCAGTTTATGCAACTTTTTTGCAACCTTTTCTTGGTCCTTGAATAAGTTTAGTCCTAAAACATTTGATTATCCGAGTATGTTTAAAGCTCATTATTATTCACATTTTCTTGGAATGTCCCCTTCTGTCAGTGGGGTCCTGGGCTCTGCTGCTGGATTTGTAAACCGACGTGGGAAAGGGCCAGCTAGAGGCCGTGTGCTGGGTGCATAATGAGAGGAAGGCCATTGTTTAGACGGGATTCATAGGGTTTGAGGGGTGGGGGTCGGTCAGCTAACATTGCAGCACGGGCCTCTGCACTCTGACACATAAGGAAGGCCCTTCTTATACTTCTGAAACTGTGTTTTCTTTTAATGAAACTTTAAGCAGTCGGCCAGGATCTGCTGTGGTTTACGCTACAGAGAATAGTTAAAGAAGATTGTGGGTACAGGAAGAAACACATACTAAATAGATTCAAAGTTATTTTACGCTCATCACAGCACTGACTGTGTGACCAGAAAATAGGAGCCTATTAAGGATGCAATGCAATGACTATTACCTTTATGTTTTTGGAAGGCATCGATTAAATTCTGGTTTTATTTGAGGCTTTACTTTGTGGTGGTTTTGTTTTGTTCTGCCTTTATATTGAAAGCTTGCTCATTTACACACATATACCCAAACACACCGCAAACTACAGCCTCAAAAATCTGAATAAAGTTGAATTTTTGAATTAAACATCTCTCCAGCATAGTGTCAACAACAGTTCAACATAAAGTAGGATTTATTAGAGGGTTGTTGTATTGGATTGCATACATAGAGGCTTTGTCTTTTGTCAGGCCGCCATTGTAAATAAGAATGTGTTCTTAACTGACTTGTCTGGTTAAATAAAATAAAATAACACAAGGGAGCTTATACTACACTTAAACAAGTAGTTAAAGTGAAATATATGTAACGTTTGCTTAACAGAAGCCACTGTGGCCACAAGCAACACATATAGGATACAATTAATGCTAAAATGTAGTGAGTGTTAACCATTAAACAACACTGTTTGCTAAAATTAGCCATTAAAGCTACTGTTAGACCACCTGAATTGAGAAAAAAAGGTGCGTTTTATTGCTTATAAATTAAATTTTTTGTTTGTCTGTTAGAGAAATGTAGTGTTATTTCTAACAGTGTTGATTCAAAGGTCGCTTTGTTGATTTTCAGGTTGCAAATTAATATTGTAATTATAGCTGCAATGCTTCCACAGGCGTGTTTACTGTGACACAGCCTACCAGAACTGACGAACTACCTGTTTCTGACCCATTTGGGTCAACAGCAGCAGCAGCAGAATACAAGAGAGTGAAGCAGCTGTTACAGGTGTTTTTTTTAAAGGTCCCATATTATATAAAAGTGAAATTTTCATGTTTTTTTTTTTTTTTATTATAAAGCAGGCTTAAGTCCTATATAAATACTATGAAAGTATCGAAACGCTCAATCCACAGGGAAATACACACAGCTCGTATTCAGAAACTCTACATTTGAAACAAGCTGTCAGGATTTCTGTCCATTTGTGATGTCACAAACATACAATATTTAGACCCTTTACACAGATTCAAATGTAAACATTCTAAATGTGTCCCAGTTTATATCCTGGTTGCAGTGTATGTGAATGTCATCATCTGACAGGAAGTACACATGGACCCAAGCTGTTGCCTAGAAACACAATTCTGTTGCAATTCCGTCAAAATGCGCTAAAACAGAGCATTTAAAAGGGACTGTTTGTAACTTCTTACAGGTATAAATCTACCGGGTCGGGATCCCATGCCGCTCGCGTGTGGCTACGCTGTTTAGACCGCTCCGCTGCCTGCTTGTCTTCACTCACACAACGCGCGTGTTCTCGCTCCACCTCACGTTCTCGCTCCACCTCACGTTCATGCGCGCACACTGCACACTGCAGAAGAGTTAGTTTAGCTCTGAGAATATTTAGTGAATGTACAGTGGATGTTCCAGATGGATGTTCCTCCAGACCAACAAAGGTTTCCCGTGTCTTGTGAAGTGACGGGGCTCCGCAGAGAGAAACGTTATCGTCTCCAACCGGTCGCCGGTGTCTTCCTGCGTGCGCAGTCGGGAGACGATAACGTTTCTCTTCCTGCTTCAGCCCCGGCACTGACCCGCTGCAGGAAAAGCCAACACTAGGATCAGCAGTGATTCATGGAGAGACCTTCGTCTGGTCAGCTAACATTACTGCCAAGCAGGTGAAATATAGAGTGATATTGTGGTTTTAGCTGACGTGTGTCGCCTCACTGTTTTGAGCGATGCTCGTTCATGTCTATGTAGAGCAAGCACAAGCGCGAGCTTGACGCTGACTTTCGTTGACTTAACGGCCACAGGTGTCACTGTTAACAAGCATTTCTGAAAGTTACAAATAGTCCCTTTAAGACAGAGGGTAAATACAGGCATATTCGAGCAGTACGAGGAAAATAAAGGTGTTTTTTTTAACATTACAGCATGTAAACATGTTCTAGTAGAAACCCAAAATACAAGTATGAACCTGAAAATGAGCACGATATGGGACCTTTAACTTGTGGTAGAAGAGGTGCGTTACATGCATGATAAATAATATACCTTTCAGTGTCGTGCTCTCCTCTGCAGACCTCTGTGGAGAAGTAGCTGTGGAGCAGACAGACCACCACAGAGCTCAGGTGGAGGGTGAGAGACAGAGCAGAGAGAACCGCGGAGAGAGGCAGCAGCACGGACCAGATAGGAGCCGGCAGCAGCGCGGAGGTGGACGGAGGAGACTCCTTCACCACCGTCTGCTGAGACTGAAGCTGGAAAATCAAAATGACCGATAAAACTGACATGATGGCCGATAAAATCCCCAGTAAAGAAAGAACTATGAGAGACCGCTGGCTGTACTTGAGCGTCATGGTGTGTCTCCAGAGAATAAAAAAGTTCTTCCTCCTTAAAAAACACACTTCTCCAGCTGGCGATCCTAAACTCCACCAAAGTGTGAATAAAAGTGTTTTCCTCAGTCCTCTTCAGTCGGGATGACTAGTTTTCCTCTGCAGCATGCAGTTGTGTTGGAGCGCCCTGCTGCTCAGTCTGAGCATGTGATGTGCTTTAAATCCCAGATTAAAAACTTCGCAACAACAATGGACTTTTTTCTGCTGGATCCTCTGGAAACAATGAGTTGACGCGCTGCTGGAGAGGCAGAGCTCCACTGACTAGACTCACAACACCATGACACAACAAAGAACATTAAACCAATGCACTCCCAACATACAAAGTTACAATTTACCCATAATTAAACTTTTTTATAATGTGTTAATTTCACAAAAATATATATATACTGAGAGAACTTCTATACTCTAAAAGAAAAACCTGAAATTACTAAAATATGTCCTTATGGTTATTATAAGACATATTTTATTTCGCAACAACAATGGACTTTTTTCTCCTGGAGAACTTAAATACTCCACAAGAAAAACCTGAAATTACTAAAAAATAACTCTACTCTTTCTTTTTGTCATGATTATTATTGTTATTTCTTTTCTTGGTTTTGTTTTGGTTTTGAATGTTGAGGTTGTTTTCTCTGTAGTGTACTTGATGGGTTTGTCTGTGAGCTCATCTACTTAAAAGTTGGTTTATAGACTGTTATAATTACAAACAGTGGATTCTTTTGTTTTTATACAATTATTTATGTTTCAGTGTATTCTGTTGTACATTATGTGAATTTCCTTAGAAAGCGCTTTGTGCTTGAAAAGTGTTTTATAAATAAACTTATTATTATTATTATTATTGCATATATGAAAACAGCCTTGAAAAAAAGAAAAAATAAAGTATAAAAAAGAAATTACTAAAAAATATGTCCTTATGGTAATAAGACATATTTTATTTCCTGGGCTATAATAGATTAGCCTACTTCTTATGATGTGATCCTCATAAAGTGATTAAAGGATTATTTAGCTCTTTTCAGCAGGCCATTTGTCTGCTTATACAAACGCGAAAACAAAGAACTGGCATGCACTTCCATGAAATACAGCAAATGTGACTCCAAGTCCAGAAAGTCTTAAATAAAGTTCCTGCATAGTGTAAGATGAGCTGATATAGTAGCAGGTGTATGTTACAACTATAACTTCTGAGGAATCTGCAGCAGCAGCAGCAGCAGCCAACCTCAGCTAACCCCTCTTCATTGTAGAATACCTCTTTTATTCCTAGGACTCCTAGCTCCTAGGACTCTCTGAATCTAATTAACGTTGCCATGGAAACATGCACCAGCAGACGTAAACATGCAGTTTACCTGATGCTCTGCTTTTTCATCATATCCACTTATTTTACAATAAACAACATACTTTTTTATGTGCATTTGTTACTTGTCCAGTATCTACCTTATTTCATAGAATTGCTGTTTAATATTAGATAGATAGATAGATAGATAGATAGATAGATAGATAGATCGATAGATCGATAGATTGATAGAAAAAACAAGACATGTAGGCCAAATGAGTGGTTGGGTTCACATCATTGCACATATGAAGTATGGACTATGTGAAATAGATAGATAGATAGATAGATAGATAGATAGATAGATAGATAGATAGATAGATCTATCCTGTGAAAAGACACGGGACTTTCACCCAGGAGGCCGCTGTTCGTGTCCCCTGTGAAACCAGTAGTTTTCACAGGATACACGAAACCAACTTAACATCCATACTTAAGTTACGCCACTTCCAGTGTTATTTAAATGCAAACTGCAATCTTTCCCTAAACCTAACTAAGTGGTTTTGTTGCCTAAGCCTAACGGAGTCGATCTTTTCCTAAACCTAACTGAGTACTTTTATTTTGAAAAGACTGGAGCGGAAATTGACACGGGCGTCACGTGTTGCTGGACATTCGTGTGAAAACGCACGAAAAATGAAAGTCGCGCTGAGCATCACAAAAAAAAGGGAAATTCGTGTCTATGTACACGAATCAAATAGATTAAATTTTGTGACTATTTCACAAACTGCCGTGAGACTGTGTTGCAAATATGCATATCAACACCAGAGTTAGAGATATATTTCTATAGAATACGCAATATAAAGAATATATTAGAATACAGTAGATGTATTTGTAGTGCAGTTTGTTTTAAGGTAAATTAAATTAAATGATAAACTAACTTCTTATACACGTCACATGTGCTGGACCGCAAACAACTTCAAGTGTGTGACTTGTGTTACAGAGACCTTATTGTTCTGTTAGAGGTTGGGGTTTGGTGGAGGAGGAGGTGGAGGGGGGGGGGGTAGTAAAGGTGTAGCCCTCATTCTGTTGAGATGTAGATAAGACTACAGCTATAAAGGTACACAATGTGAACAATTGCTCTCACACATGTACACTGACCATGGAGGCTATTTCTGCATTCGACAGCCTCACCACATGCTCTAAAAGGGCCGCGGCTGATCTTGTCGAAAGCAGAAGTGAGAGGTTTCAGGAAAATGAAAAAAAAAAATGGAGTTGATACGGAAAGTTTTCAAAGGCGTCTTAATCTCTCTCTACTTCACGGCTCTTAGTAATATCTAATAACTGAGGTTGTATTCAGCCTTCCTTGATGGAGCTCTCACAGTCTTTAGAATAAATGTATGAAGACACTTGCTGAGGAAAGAGATAATTTCCCCTCAGCTGCAGGTGATTAGCTGGCTGTATTTACAGATGGGGGTTGGCACTTATTCTCTGTCGGATTGATGGAGCCCACGCACATGAATCCTGGAGGTAAAGGCTGTGGCAGTCTGCAGGGATGTTGCTAACTATTGCATCAGATGCACAGTTTGAGATACCTCTTGGGGATATATCCAAGTGTGTGTGTGTGTGTGTACATATCTTTCTATGTCTGTGTTGATGTGTTTGTCTGAGTGGGTGAGACAAAGTAACAGAGTTGTTGTCCACACTTCCACAGATGATCTGTGCTAATAAATTTGTCGCTATATTATTTTTAGGAGTACATTGTGTCACGTCCCAAAAATAGTCAATAATGCAGCACATGCAGTGATTCAGTTATTACCCCTAAATATATCTATTAAGCTGACAGCATGTCTGTTTTCCTTTAGTGTTGGAGCTTTGCTTTTGAGCATGTTATCCCTCCTTTTTTCCCTTTTTCCTCTGCCATTAGTGATACCTAATCAACACATATTAACAGCCAATCTACAGTGAGCTATGCAGCAGTTTGGACACAAAATATTTGTTGTATTCATGGTTAATTTGTGTGTTTTATTTGATATGCTCAGTAGGTGACACAATAACAGTAATAACTGTAATGCATTCTAACACAGCAGCCTCGCCTCAGACGCTGCTGCTCTTTGAAGCTTATATTAAATGTCCGTTGAGACTATCAGAGTTGTTGATTGAACTCTGGTTATTTTTGGGGCTGGTGTTGTAATAAATTAAAGACTATTGTTAGGTGTTCCAGTAATCTTGCCCAGACACATAGGCCTGCATGTACAGAGGTGGATTAAATTACAATTTCAGTTCACATCTTTAGATATAGGGTTCTCAGTTTAATAAGCAAATTAAAAACTGGGATGCATTCAGACTGATCTAATCAAAACAGCAGACTTTAACCAGGATGTAGGGGAACTGTGACCTGATCTTATATACTGGCACTAAACATATAGATAGATATATGACACTTAATTAATCTGTGGGGATTTGGTGAATTGCCAAAGGACGCTGATATACTTGAATCTTCCTCCTTTGGTTGAAGGACGGTCTATTGAACCAGAAGGCCTCTCTAATGTACAGGCACCTTTAATGCACAACACTGCATTTTTATTAAAACATCTAAAATTAAAGGAACAGTAGTGTGTAGTATTTAGGGGGATCTATTGGCAGAAATAGAATATAATATTAATAAGTATGTTTTCTTTAGTGTATAATCACCTAAAAAAATAGAATCGTCGTGTTTTCGTTACCTTATATAAGCGCCATGTCTGTGTTTATTGTTTGGATGGTATTATTTGCTGGTTTTCAGTGAGGAATTTATTTCAGTGTAATGTTGGGGAACATTGTGAATATTTAGTGTGATTTCATTCTAGTATATTTTGACCACTGTGAATTTCTGTTGTCATCCTTTGCGGCTTCCATACACATGTTACAAAAGGACAGGAAGGGAGTTTTATTGTGAAGTGATATGTTGAAAACGAGTTTACGGCAGAGCAACACGGTTGTTTTACCGTTGCCGTTGCTACCGAGCCGACTCGACGCTTAACTCAGTCTCATGTCGTCCTTGAAATGTGGTTATTGACAGAAAGTAAGTTAAGATTAAAATAAGAACAATGCAAACTAAAGATAGCCACGACACTTAGAATGAGCCGTATATATCTGCGTATGGAGTGGGTCTTCTTCACGCAACCGGCCGCCATGTTTCTACAGTAGCCCAGAACGGACAAACCAAACACTGGCTTTAGATAGGGACATTCACGTATTCACGTCGGCAGCCGTAGTTCTTCTACACGCTTGTCACATGGGAGAAGTTTCAAATGGTTGCAAATATGCAACCTCACCACTAGATGCCACCAGATCCTACACACTGGACCTTTAAGTCTAATGATACTTACCACAACAAGAAATGATTCATCCAATGATCCATTATTGAAAAGCACTTGATGTGCACCAACATTAAAATGACTCAGATATTCCCTTTGAGGACATGTTGATGTTTTGAGAAATGTGGCAAATTTCAGTTTTGTAACTATGCTGCCAATTACTGCTTTAAAAACCCAATCAAAGTCCCTCTGTAACTCCTCTAATTTCACACATAAGGAGTGCAGCTTTATAAACCGATAAAAAGATCTGACATCAATGCAAAATCCCATTCAAATCATAATTTACACAGAAAACGTGTCTTTAGGGTAAAAGGGTAAGGATTGAGACCCCCATATGGGGTTAGAAAATGAATCTCAGAGGTCATGAGATTATTATCAGAGTAGAAAACGCACAGTTTTGTTGCACAAATTTCTGTTGCACAAAATTCTGTTCATTTCTTTGGTTAATTCCTCTAATCTTAACAATCTAAAAGGGAAAATCACTCTAAAATACTCACAGCTCATTCAACCTGTACGATACTTTGTATTAAGGGGTCACAAGCGAAAAAGGTTAGGAATCACTGCGTTGGGGCATATACTGTACATTCATTCAGGACTTTTTGCTGTTGTTACCCAGGTTCATTCACATACTGTGAGCATGCTAGCCAGTGTCTCTTTCATCTACAGAATCTAAACACCATGTAGTCTCATTTTATACATCATTCAATCATCATGACCCTTTAACAAACTGAAGAGACACAACTGCCCATTTATATTCCCCTCGGATTAGAGAAGGTTGTTGCATTACTCACAACAAGTGGTGATAATCCCAAAGAAAAATAAAGGCCCTTTTCACAGCAGCCATCTTGACATAAAAACACAGGGTAATCAATTTCAGTGATTATGGCCCTGATCCATTTAGGTGTACCAGGGCCCTGATATTGTGCATGCTGGCTCACTGCAATGGCTGTGACACTAAATAGTACAGGAACATAATTTTTATCAATTACACCTGTGTTTACCCTGCAAACATGTCAAGATGGCTGCTGTGAAAAGGGCCTATTTTAGTCTCATCACAATCTTTAAAGGGTAACTTTGGTATTTTTCAACCTGGACTCTATTTTCCCATGTTTTTGTGTCAAAGTGACTATTGGTGACAAAGATGTTTTAAATTAGTCCAGTATTATATATATATATCTATATATCTATATCTTTATCTATCTATATATATTTATTTATTACATAGCGTTGTTGAATACTCAATTCTGATTGGTCAATCACGGCATTCGGCTGTCTGTTATTACTTTATAGCAGACTGTTGCTATGTATAACAGACTGTTGTTATGTATGGCAGACCGTTACTATGTATAGCAGACCGTTGTTATGTATAGCAGACCGTTACTATGTATAGCAGACCGTTGTTATGTATAGCAGACCGTTACTATGTATAGCAGACCGTTGTTATGTATAGCAGACCGTTGTTATGTATAGCAGACCGTTACTATGTATAGCAGACCGTTACTATGTATAGCAGACCGTTGTTATGTATAGCAGACCGTTACTATGTATAGCAGACCGTTGTTATGTATAGCAGACCGTTGTTATGTATAGCAGACCGTTACTATGTATAGCAGACCGTTACTATGTATAGCAGACCGTTGTTATGTATAGCAGACCGTTGTTATGTATAGCAGACCGTTGCTATGGGTGCAGCAGTTCTGATGTCTGACTCTGGCGGACTGTTTTTATGTCCAATTTTTTGATTTCTTCGTAAGCCACATAATAAGCATGATAATGTACAGCTAGCGGGTCATTGAGGTGAAAGAAACCCCTTCAGGGCGATGAGAGACACCTCTGCTTCGCGTCGGGGTCGGGCTCTTTCACAACAATGACCAGCTCGCTGTACATTATCCCTCATAAATATTTATATATATATATATATATATACACACACACACACACACACACCTGTTTGTGTATGCATGTATATATTTATATACTTATATGTATATATAGCCTATATTTGTTTTTATCACCTTGTTCTACCATTTTATTACTTCATATTATTATTATATATTATATATAATTGTATTATTATTATATGTTCTGTTTTAACCATTACCTTATTTTTTACTTTATTTATCTGCTTTTATTATCTTATGAAGTACTTTATAACATCTGTTTTGATATTTTATAATTATGTTATTGTTTTTTTCTCTCTTTTTTTCTTTTTTGTTCAAACAGAAAATGAAAAACATGCAAATCACTTATCACAAAACAGGACTTCCCCCTCCAACAATGAAATTACACACAAAACCAAAACTACTTTTTAAAAAGGGACACAAGCTTACCAACTGGTTGTTGTCTGCTCTGTAAAGCAGATGTTTTTACAGATTTTACAGATGTTTTTGTAGCCCTTCACATATAAAAACCCAGTAAGTGTATATAAGTGTAGTGTAAATTGTGCTGTGAACCCTTTGACAGCTTTGAGTGACTGACTGGTGCGTTTGAGGCGGATGGGAGGCGGGGGTGTTCGTCCAATGAGGCTACTGAGGAGGAAGAGGAGGAGGAGGAGGAGGCGGTGTGATGACAGAGAGAGAGAGAGAGAGAGAGAGAGAGAGAGGCGGGCTGCGGCAGCCAGCTGTTGGAAAGCAGCGCTCCTGACTCTGAACCATCCGCTACTACAGCACCAGGTGAATATCTCTCCACATCACCACAACAACACTTCATCAAACACATCTGTGTCTTTATTTGCCACTTTTCCTGTTTGTTTGCTCTCGATCCAGCGGCTGAAACTCACCAGAGAGAAGGAGATCTACAAGCAGGTGAGATGTTATTTTGTTTTTAGTTGTTTTTTTTTTATTATTATCTCTTATTAACCTGCATGAAGATATTAATGATAAGGCTGAAGCTGTGAAGTAAAGTACCTGTTGCTGTGTCAGTGAACGCAGCATATAGATGAGGCTATATTAGAGCAGGGATGCTTGGCAACTCGAGGACAGACAGGCTATTCTTAAACGGTCTATTTTCAATGACGTCAGCAATTTATTAGGCCTAATTATCCGCTAACATTTTTTCAAGCTCTGTATTTTTACAGTTTTTATTTTTAGCGTCGAACAGAACAGCGTGCAGTGCAAAATGAATCCTTTGGATATAGCCAGACAGACACATCATCCCATGACTCTTTCTCCATCTTTCTCATCCCTTCAACCTGTTGCCTTCACAGTCACACTGCTCTGCTGAGTCTGCCTTCATAATGTGCACTGATGGCTCTCATGTTTTAGGGTATAGGATCATTCAATATATCACTTTTTTTAAAAAACAAATTTAATGCATGACAAAAAGTTTACTTCTGTTATTAAGGTGTGCCTCATTTTCATAGTTTCTTTCAGTCCTGTGCAACAACTTTATAAAGTCATAAAAACTTTTTTTCTTCTATTCATGCAAAGATCAAATGCCTGCATGTACGCTACTATTTTCTATTCTGGCTGTATCAAGGGAATTCAATTATCTGCGGTTAAAATTAGACAAATATTTCCTCACCATTACTATGCAAAGGCCTGGCAAACCGCATGAACTGTCTGACCCTGGTGATGGCACACACAAATGGAGAAACACACTATCATTTATCTTGATATATTGATGCTTTGATGTGAAAATGAAATTCTTATACCTTCCTCTTCTTAAAATGTCTTTCAGTTTTGATTTGTCACAGTCTTTGGCAATTATTACGGCTGTCCTCGACCAAAGAAAAATTCTTAGTCGACTAACACTCACATTTTGATGACTAATCTTGACAGATCTGTAAAGCTGAGCTTTTCCACAAAGAATCACACTAAAGCACCACTTTAGATCTTGTCTTTACCAGAGATGTGCTCATAAAGTGTCTTGGAAATAAGTCATTTCACATTAAAAAAGCATAAAAAAATGACTAATCGACTAAATAAATTCTTAGTCGACTATCACTCATATGATTTTATCGACTCCCCGATTAGTTGATTTCATTGACAGATCTGTAAAATGGAATTTCTCCACAAAGAATCACACAAAAGCGGCACTTTAAATCTTGTGTTTACCAGAGATGTGCTCATAAAGTTTCTTGGAAATAAGTCATTTAACATTAAAAAAGCATAGAAAAATGACTAAATCTTAGTCAACTAAGACCAAAATGAACAATTAGTTGACTGATCGACTAAGAGGGGCCAGCCCTAGCAAATCACCTTTTTAAACTTGGGTTTAGGAGGATTTCTGTAATGTCTCATGCAAAATTTGCTTCCAGTTTTGGGTGTAATTTCACATTTCTTCATCTTAACACGGGACTTTGATGTGTAACACAGGAGTGACTTAAAATGACTTAAAACAGCTAAAACCAAGGCTGCTCACCAACTCAGTTCTGTATCGTCCGCGCGGCTGCAGTTATAATTCAGTATATCAGCGTAGTGCAGCTTCTCTTTGGATCACTTTCATTGTATAATCAATACATATATGAAAAATAATATTTCACAGACAAGACAGTGATACAGAAACATCCATAGAGAGTTAACTAAAGGGATTATTGTTGCAGTATTTTCAACACAAACTTCAGCTTTTGATTCATCTGGTAATTATATTTAATCATATTTAACAACCAATACTACAAACAGTCCTGTGTGATGGAGTTAAATAGGAATCTGCTTTTCCATTGCAGAGTAAAGCCATTAGCTTCTTTGCTTACACGTGTTTAGCATGTTTTTGAATCATTATCAAGCCATCATGCTCTAAATGACTCATGGAAGGAAAACCATCGAAGCAGAACCCCCAATACTCTGCAAATGCCCTACTTATTTCCCTTCTCATTCATGCGTATAGTTCACTGCAGCAAGAAAAAAAAAAAACACCAGTGCAAATACATTCATCTGAACTGATTAAAGCATTTAAAATGATCTGTCGATGCACAAGCTTCTAGTTTTTCTTTGCATGTGCATTGTTGTCCCAGTGAGGTCCCCGGTGATTAGCCAGGAGCTCCCAGAGAGCAGCGCTCGCTGTGTGTGTCTGTGCTCAGTATTTTCCACCGTCTCGCCTCTGGGAAGGCGTCTTCTGACAAAGGTGCCGTCTTTCCCTAAAGAAGCCTGAGACCCAGGGGCAAGTGTGCATGTGTGCAATTATTGCACTATAACAGGACACACTGAGATTCTGTTTTACATTCATGTCTTATCATAGTGGGACTAGATGAGAGATTAAAAAGAAAAATGTGCTATTTCATTTCATTTTCGCGTTTTCTCAGTGACGGCATGTTCAGGAGTTGACTTTAGAGATGAAAGGTCACAGGCCGTAGTGTTCTGGTGCATTCACAGACCTCAAACGGCAGTTGTCGTGCGGGAAAAACATCCCGATTTAGCTGATGTGTGAGGCACAGCCAGGCCTTTCCTGCCCGTCTCGGCCTTTAGGTCTTCGACAGACCTACTAAACCACATAGAGTTTTATAGCTAACTCCTCACCGTATGGCTGGAGGTGTAGCTATATTTACCCAGCTTGTTCATGTGTTTCGTCGTCGTTTGGTTATATCTGACAGGAGAGGAACTTTCTGTAAAACCCCTGAGATAAAGATCTTTCTGCCGTGTTTAGAACACATGTCCCACTTCCCTCTCTTCTCACCATTAGCTTGATATGAGGATGAATCTCACTTCTGAGCGACAGAAAAGTTTGACCTAGAGTGAGTTCAATTCTTTGTGGTGTGGCTGGAGGTGTTAGTTAGACAAACCAATACTGGCTTTTGCGGTGCTTTACTTATAAGCAAGAGCTATTTGTCCGCAGCGCGCCCTGTTTTACCGTCGATGGGTTTTTATCTGCAGCTGTCTGTCGGTGTCGAGGTGTGTCTTGTCTCTGCACCACATTCAGTACAGTGAATATCACAGGACTTTATAAGGTAATAATGAGGGCAAAGAGGTGGATTCCTCCAGAAATGCCCCAGATGCCTGTGTGCCAAGCTTACGTTGAGGGACAGCGGGCACTTTAGGGGTCGTGGGAACACAGGAGCCATATCCGCTCAGGCACCATCAGGAGGGACGGAGGACTAAATATAGAGAAGTCCGATACATGTCCAGTATTAAGGGGGAAAACCAGTGAAAAGTGCTCTGGGCTTTGGAGAAGCTCTGTATGGTCAGAGGAGCCAAACCAGCACTCAACGTATAGTCGTATGACTAATAGCGGAGTGTAAAATGGAAACAACCCATGCAGTAAATTTTATGTATGCATTTGATTTAGTGTTTTATGAGTTTGCATCAAAGTCACTTCATGGCTGTCACCCATAATGCAAAGAACGTCAGTGAAAATAATCACATTTCTCTATAGTGTCCAGATCTATACGGTCCTGCAGGGGCAAGGATGGGAGTGGGGGTTTTCTAGACTAATAAAAAAAAAAAACAGAGAGAGAAAAAACAGCGGGTGTGCGTTTCAAAAATGGACATTCTCAAGCCAACCGCAATCCATCCATGTCTTCGCCTTCTGCTCGCTGACCTGTCTGTGCATGAGAGAGGAGTGGGTGGCTTTTAGCTTCAGCCATCTTTCAAAAACACACCGTTTTCCTTTTACTGTTTGGTTTTAGCCATTGCCTGCTGAACCTTTAAAAGGAGCTATCGACTGTATTTTTAACCCTGTCTCTTGGGGCCGTGCGGTGCAGTCGAGCACTGAGGCTGCTGGCCCGGGGGTAACCCAGACTGTGGGGGTGTCAGACTGTGTGGACTGCTGGCCCGGCAAGGGCCGCTCTAACTTTAGACTGCATCGCCTCATGGTGGTAAAAATAAACACCCTGCCCTTACCAAGGGGAAAGGGACTTGAGTCACTTAAACCAAATAGATGACATTTTCCCACCAGAATTACGTGAGCGTGAAGAGAGGTGTTATTGATTATGCGGATGCATATTCACAAGAATAACTGAGTACAATTGTGACGCTCGAGAAATATTTTTCACACAACTTTTTATTTTCCTTGAACTAGAGAAGGAAAGTGTCTAATATCACATGTATTTGTTGCAGTTCACTGCAGCAGTATGAATGCAAATGACACAAACATATTGTATTCTGCTTCTGTAACATTGTTTTATTTTATTTTACAGGTGTCAGAGTGTCAGAAGGCAGAAAAAATGGGAAGAAAGAAAATACAAATTTCTCGTATTCTGGACCAGAGGAATAGACAGGTGAGCAATATTTCATTTATATACCATTACCTTTTTTTCTACATGTATATTAGGGCTGTGTATAGGCAATAATCTGGCAATACGATACGTATCAAGATACAGGGGTTACGATATATTGCGATATATTGTGATACTGCAAGCAAGGCAATTTATTACGATTTTTTTTAATTTAATTTTAGGAAAACTATCATAGTATAAAGAACACACCACCATATGCATAAACTCTGAGTAAAAAAGTTTATTTTTTTTATGCAATCAGAACAGTGTGATCTGCATTTGCATTTATCTCAGTCCCTGTAACATCAGCACTACTTTTTATGCAATCTGAGCCGCTGTGTGTCACAAACCTTTGCATGTAATCTATTAATTAAAAATTAATACAGTGTTTTTCAGAATCGGTACAGTATATTTTTTCACACTCCTATACAGTATTGCCTCAGTAATTTGCCTCAGGCCTTTTTACGGCCTGTTCGGACATGATGTACTATAAATACATTAGTGCCTCATGTTTAGTGCAGGAGATGTGACAAAACGTGGACTAAAATTGTCACATAATGTATGGACAAGGCTGAGAGTCCAGTAATTCATTGGACACACACACAATGTGATAATTGTACTGATTTGGATACAAAAATAAGTTTTGTGCATCGTCCAGCAGGGATATAGCATGACGGGGGATAATGTGTGCAGGAATCAGAATCAGGTTTATTTTGCCAAGTATATACATACATGGAATTTGACTCCGGTTTTATGCAGCTCTCTCAATGTATTTAAATAAAAATAAAATGTCTATATACAAGCCAAGTGTTCTGGAAGTTGTAAACAGCACAAAAATGCAAATAAATAAATGTGGAGATGCCTATATACTGTATGTACAGTGGGTAGGATTTATATTGGCAGTGACAGATGATACATATTACAAAAAAATGTGCTTTACAGACTGTGAGAATTATAACCTATAACAGCAGCGGTGGATATTTTGGTGTTAGAGTGTTTTTGACTGCATGACTGTATATCAGAATGATTTCTTAATACTGTAAGACTGTGGAGGAAATATCACGTTATGATATCTAGAATGATAAGAGACAGGAGTACGATCATAGCTACATTTTACAATAATTGCAGCATGCGTGCTTCATTTTTTATCACTTGCATATCGAGGATAAAACGGAGCCAAATAGGTGTAAATGCAGCATTGGGTGACTGTGAGACTGTGAGAGGTAGAGCTGAAAGTTTGCTGTAAATTAAAGAAAATCTGAAAGATCGAACAGTGAGAGTGAGATTTTGTTCAGTGCCAAAAGGTCGGTAATGTGCTCTTTCACACTGAACAAAATGGACTAAGCACTCTAACAGAGTGACATGGAAAGAGGAAAAAGGGTTAAAGGGGCGATATCATGAAAAACTCTCCTTTTCAGAGCTTGTGCACTTAGCTATCTGGAGTGTCTACCAACCCACAAACTATGAAATAAGACAAACCAGTCAGTTTTTTTGTGGGCTTCCTACATCAGAAAACATGTGATTCAACAAGCCATTCAGATTTGGCTCCCCTTCCTATGTCACATGCAGGCTCATTAGAATATATCGTCCACAGCTTGAGAATTACCTTTGCAAAATTGTACCATATTTTCAAGAGGGGGTCTTAAAGAGACATGCGCTAAAACGGAGCGTTTCAGACAGATTTGAATACAGGTATATTTAGACAGACAGTATGAGAATAATAATGTGTTTTTTGAACATTAAAGCTTGTGAACATGTTGTAGTAGAAACCCAAAATACAAGTATGAACCTGAAAATGAGCATGATATGTCCCCTTTAAAGCCTAAAAAGAAGATGTATGTTGCAGTACAGTAGAGGAAGTCTAAGATGAATCTGATAAAGCAGATTATATATACAGTGTAATGTTGACGTCAACTTCCAGCCAGAAGTTACATATGTTTTCGGAGTCACCACAGACTGAGGTAATGTCAGTGCAACACTGCAACGTGACAGAAATGTTCACATCATGCTCGTAATCTATTATTACTATGTTAATCAGTATGTATGAAAAAAAACACATCAAACACACACAAGGAATCGGCGTAGACGAGAAGAAAAACGCATTAAACTGAGCTGGCAAATACGATTTGTTTCTCATATCTGATCTTCGGGACTGAATGTTTTTTGGTGATAAGGTTTGTTTTTTTGGGACTTTTTCCTTCCTTATCTGTGTTGAGGCTGTGAGGAGAGAGTGTGCTACACAGACTGTGAAGGCTCCTGGGACAAACTTGTGATTTTTAGGCGGTATAAATATGCATAACTGTCAACACTGTTAGTATATGGAAGCAATCAGTTTGGATTTGTGTGTTTTGCTTTTCCATTTAAAAACTCTACCTTTAGCAGTATTATTTTTAAACAGCAATTATCATTAATCTGATAACACAAACAAGTTTGTATATTAGGCTGATAATGTGGCAACTACAACACATTTTGGCTATATTTATTCCCATTAGTTTATTCCCATTGTCATCACGTGTAATTGTGATAAAAACTGACATTATATATATATATATATATATATATACATACATATATATATATGTATATATATATATATATATACTCTCTTGTTTTGTTTGTTTTTCATGTATTTATTTGTTTTTATTGGATTATTTTCTACTTAGTTGTTCTGCTTATTTTGTGTGCTTTTTGTTCATCATTTATTTTTGTTGTGTTTTTCAAAATAATGTTGGCTTAGGTTTCTTTATTACTTTTTTGTTATTGTTTATTTTTCTCATTGAGAAATGTTGAGCGGAGGTCCGTTGTATAAGCCTGTGGCTTCTTGACTTCTCCTGTCACATTTCTTATTTTTCTGTTATCTGAATTTTATGAAGTGTGCAAAAAAAAAAACATTTCTGCATACTTCATACCAAAACATTTTCTCATATTTGACTTTTAGATTGACTTAATAAGATTTATATATTCTAAAACTCTAAGTCATCAGTATCCGGCTGAAGTTAAAGGCAAGATGACCCAAACCTCTGCGTGTGTGTGTGTGTGTGTGTGTGTGTGTGTGTGTGTGTGTGTGTGTGTGTGTATGTGTGTGTGTGTCGTTTTAGGTGACTTTCACCAAGCGTAAGTTTGGTCTGATGAAGAAGGCGTACGAGCTGAGCGTGCTGTGTGACTGTGAGATCGCCCTCATCATCTTCAACAGCACCAACCGCCTGTTCCAGTACGCCAGCACAGACATGGACAAAGTGCTGCTCAAGTACACCGAGTACAGCGAGCCCCACGAGAGTCGCACCAACACGGACATACTGGAGGTGTGCAAGCTGCTATTAGAGGAGATGACAGTGAAGCATGATTTAGCGTTAACGAAATAGTCCGTTATTTCAGAGCAGGAAGCATTCACATGAAATTCAGGTTGCAAAAAATGCTATAGAGTGTTGTATTTTGGATGAAAACCTCTTCATATATTGCTATTATCGTGGGTAATTTTCCACTTTCTGTTCTGTATCAGACTTTGCGCAGGAAAGGCCTCGGCCTCGACAACTCAGAGCTCGACAGTGAGGAGAGCATGCAGGTGGCTGCAGACAAATATCCTCTCAGCGAGGGCATGGATCTCTCTGTGGCTCGCCAACGCTTCTATGTCAGTCCACACACACTTCTGCTATTCACCACACACACAAGCATGAGCACACACACACATGCCGAGCTGACTTGAAGTTGTTTAAATGTGGATTCTTTTAATTCTTCTCATTTTAATGACACTCAAAATGTCTGAAATGTCCAGATATTTCTTCACTCCCTGACAGTTTCCTGACTTTAATACTCATGCTGTTATCATACATATATTTTACTCTGCAGGCTCCATCACTCCTCTCACCAGAGGCCCAGTTCCTGGTGTCTGCAGGCTGTGAGAACGGCTTCCCCAACTCCTCCGGATCCAGCATGGCGTCCCACAGACCTCCGGGCTTCAAATCTCTGAGCTCCAGACCCGGATCTGCCAGCCCTGCTGCGCCACACGCACACACTGCATTCATGTCTCCACACTCAGGTGAGCTGACCCGTATGAAACATAAACCGTTTTAACTGCAAAGTGAAAGATTTGCAGCACATTTCACATGTCAATTCAAGACCAACACAATGACAAAGGAACCATGTCTTCCAAATACTTTACAGTACATACTATGGAGGGTAAATACAATTTTAATAGTGAACCAAATCATCTAATGTCCTTGATGTGTTTAATGTATTTTATGCCAATAAAAGAGTTTTCATTACAAAATGAAATGTACATAATTTGAAAAATGTGACTCTCGCTATGAGAAAACGATTGCTGGCATTAAATTAAAACTCTCCACTGAATGGAAAATAGTTTTTTCAAAGACGTTAGCCGTTCACAACTGTCCATTTACAAATTGGCAATATTTCACAGAATATTACAATTTGTTGCCATAATGAGCAATGAACATTTTTCTGCTTAAAAATAGAGGCGAAACATTTAGCATGGTAATCCGTTTAACGCTTTTCTAGGGGCTCGCTAAATGCTTTCTGTACAATTCACATGTCAACCTTCTGTGCAGCTGGCTGTGAACTCACAGGAAGTGTGTGTGCACGTGCGTGTGTATGCGCACTAATCCACACATGCAGTCGGCCGGTTTTGTGAAACCGGCCCTCCACCAGTGTTAACAGCGGCTGTAACCAGTTCTGTGGTTTCTGTACAGAAAGTATCACACCTGCCAGTCGTGTCAGCCGCTTTTACAGTCTTTAACCATGTTTTGGCGCACTATGATGTCATCAGACACTGATCATTGAGTGTTTTATTACTGTTTTTTCTAATAATTGACACAGATTTTTGCAGATTATACTTATATATTACAAATATTAACGTGAACTTGCAAACGATAGCTGTCCTATAAAGATCAGATACCAATTCAAAGGCCAAACTAAAAGAAGAAGTTCATTTTTATCACAGAAACAGAGCGAAGTGAGGAATGTATCACAGAGAATAAACGATTCCTCTGTGAGTGAAACAAGCTCACATCTCTTTTCACTTCCTGCTCCTTTCTTTCGCTGCGTAGGTATCGGCTACTCCGTGTTCTCCCACGGCAACCTGAATCGAGCTCTGGACATGAAAAGCCCTCCTCCTCTGAACCTGGGTGGTGAGAATCTGCGGGGAGACGCTGCTAACAATCAGGGCATGGGGGCCACACGTGCTAACCACAACTCTGCTGTAAGTTACAATCCAGTGTGAGCTGCACTGAAATGTGTCATATGATATTCACATTTTAAGCATGCAATGATGCCACTCTATCACTACAAATATGAGATTTTTGGTTTGATATTTCTCTCTCCTTGTTCATCAGAGGGGCGTCTTGTACCAGGGCCTGCACAGCAGCAGCTCCATGGTAGCCATGGGCAAGGCAGGGCTGCTGGGTCACAGTTTGGGAGGCTACGGTCTCCCTTCTCCTGGAGCCTCTGGTACGTCTGATGTGTATCATCTATTTTAAGGCGATTGCTTTCTTGCTGAGAGTTAGATGAGAGGATAGAGTGGTGCAGGAATGAGTCCTAAAACACTGAAATGAGTGAACATTTCAGCACTTCTGGTTCCCCTCGTCTGGGTTTTTTAAATGGGTTTTTAGTTCGAAGCCTGAAATAAAGTCAGTAGTTACCACAAGCTGAAGCGATTTTAACGTTTTGTTCTACCACAATTTTGAAGCTTTTACGTGTCTTCAAAAAGGCGACTGCTAACAAGTGGCTAAATGAGACTACTAAACGTCATCGAGCCGAACAATAGTCCACCTTTAGCTTAGTGGTGGTGACGTGAAGTCATGCAAACATGGTGTAGTTCCTTTATAGACTAACGTTAGCTTTTTACTTCAGATTATCTTACAGAAATGTGTAAGTATCATAAATGTTTGTTTATTTTCTACAATAATCCGAAACCCAATGGAAAAATCCCATTGGTTTTATGTCGAGGGAACCAGTGCAATACTAACTTCCTGGTTGGTCTACAAAAATACATCATCCCTGCATCACTCTATTGATACCACTCTCATGTCTGTTTGTTATAAAACAAGCTACAGCCAGCAGCTGATTAGCTTAGTTTAGCACAAAGACTGTAAACAGGGGGAATCAGCTAGCTAGCTGATTCCCCCTATTTACAGCCTGACTCTGTCCAAAGGAAACAAAATCTGCCTACCACCACATATACAAAAACTGAGGTGCAAAAACGAGAAGTTGTGGTTTTACTAGGGGTTTTGTGCAGCACTACTTTTTGGCTGGGTGCTGTGACCTCCACTGGTTGCCTGACAACATCACAGTGACGTCAACATTCCAAATAAAATAACACAAATAGTCCTGCACATAACTCTGGATTAAACAAACAAGATATAAGGTGTTAATTAGAGATGAGTTTTAGAGTCAGGCTAGCCGTTTCCCCCTGTTTCCAGTCTTTATGCTAAGCTAAGCTAACCGGCGGCTGACTTCATGCTTACAGTACAGACATGAGCGTGTTATCATAGAGCTCTTGGTAAGAAAGCAAACAACTGTATTTCCTATAATGTCGAACTTTCCTCTTATAGTGAAGATAAACTATCCTATCATTCACTGATTCTGGTTTATTAAAATCCATCTTTGTGTCCCATTTTTTTTCATCTTTTGATTTATATCTGTCTTTCCAGAGTACAGCCAACCTGGTTTTTATCACTCTGTTAGTCTACAACGAGGAGCAGTGAACCCCTGGCAGCCAGCACAGCCGCCTCAGGAGCCCCATGGGCCTCATATAAGCCCAGGGTGAGGATATTAATGCGTCATATGGTACCTCTGTGAGGATGAAATATGGCAGAAAGTTGAATTCGCACACTGTTCTTTGATACGGCAAAGGATGTTTTTATTCAGTCTTGCTGTGCAATATTTCGATCAATCAGATCTTCATCAGGTGCGAAACAGCACTAACAAACATTTTACATATATATCTCAATATGATGGCAATCATCAGCCCAAGGCAACCATATACTGTACGTGGCTTCACAACACAATGAAGTAATCATTGGTGTCAGCAACTGGAATGGAAAACAATATGATAAACAGTAAGACAGAGCAACAAAAATGAAATGGAAAAGAAGAAATTATATAAAAATATATATATATATATATATATATATAATCAAAAGAAATGGAGTGAAAAATAAATAGAAATAAAAATAATTAAGTAAATGAAAAATAAGAGAATGAGAAAATAAAAAACATTAAGAATATTAAGAATATACAAGAAAATAAAAACAATGAAAAAATAATATATAAATTAAAAATAAATAGAAAAAAAGAATAAAATAATAAGAAATAAAATAAAAACAAAGAAAATGAGAGAAAGAAAATACTAACAAATGGAAAATAAATAAATACATAAAAATAGGTAACTAATAAATACAAAATAAAAATATATACATAAAAAAAAAACATAATAGTTGAATGTGGAAAGATTTTGTTTAGCTGTGTTGAAGTGAACTGCCACTGTAAATTTCTCCATAAAACATGAAAGCACACATTCATGTATGTTCTCGGTTTACATCTGGTTCCTCTACTGATTTAATTTCCTCAATGTTGTTTATTTGAAAAGAATAGAAGTTGTTGTAACTGTTTAGCCCAATCAAAGCACTCTTTTTTATTGATTTTAAATGCATCAAATTGTCATCAAGCTGCACCTGATGCATTTAAGATATAATTACAGAATTGATGTTGAAACTCAGACATTTCTGTTGTCTTGTTGTTCCCAGGATGTCCAGTGGAGGGTGCTCCTTCCCCTCCCAGTCTTGCTCCTCATCCTCTCCACATTTGCCCTCCCTCAACCTCAGCATCAAATTGGAGCGTAGCTCTCCTGAGCACATGTCCTCGCCCACCTCCCCTCCTCTACACCACCTCAGGCAGCACTCTCCAATGAGCAACCCCGACTCGGCTCGCCAAACCCCTCCGGAAGCCCGACCGGCCAATGAGACGAAGGAGTTTCCCAAAGCCGGCTACCCGCAAGACGAAGAGGAAGGAGGGCAGCCGCTCAGGCAGTTAGAGATAAGTGATGGGTGGCAGAGATAGCTGGCTGCTGCAGTCTAACACCATCTCCCATTCAATCAGCTATCCTCTATCAAAACCACACACACACACACACACACACACACACACACACAGATATATAACCCAGAAGATAGCGAGATGGGGTCGATTTGTCCCCATCATCCCAGAGAGGAATGCCTCTCTTTGTCTCCTCACACAGAGCTGGTCTCTCCTGGGCGATGGAGAATGTTCTCTGCATCACTTGATTGATCCCACGAGGAAACGGATGCATACAGACATTTGCTTTTTTTTTTTTTGTTTGGTTAGGTTTAGTTTTCTGCGTGGAGCTAATGTGAATCAAAAAAAATACAATTTGAAATGTGTTTGTGTTTGTTTTTGTTTTCCGTGACTTTGTTGAAGTTAGCTACAGCAGCACATCGGGACCAGCTGAATTTCTCCAAAGCTGCAAAACCGTCTGATATTTGGCTTTCCAAGTCTTCAGTGTCTGAAAATTGGAAAATAGCTGTAAAATGACACTTCGCTGTCTTCGTATAAATGTTACAGTGAAAATGACTCATCACACCAGCCAAAATAAACCACTTAGTCTCTGTGTACAGTAAACCTTTACGCCCCTCTTGTTTTAGAAGATTTAATGTTTTCGCCTTTTGCCCAAAAATCACCACAAAAAAAAACAGTTATCACCCGTCACTGGAGCCTTGGCATTTTTGAAATACACTAGGACATTTTAAAGGATCAATTCACATTTTTTTTGATCTGTCTTAAAACTTACATGGCCATATGTACACAAAAAATATTTTTTTGATTACTGAAATTGTTCCTCCTGTCCACGAAAATATCCCTTCATAATAATATTCTAATATAACAAAATCCAGTCTTTATTCTTCAGTCTAAAATAAGAGGCTTCAGTAATGGTAAAGGTATTTATTTTTACTTTTAGTACATACTGCAGCTGCCCTTACAAAATACATACTGTTGCATGCAGTATTCATACAATTGGGACAAACTACTTCATCATAACATTGTGCCTTGAACTTTGACCCTCTTGCTCATATATCCACCGCGCAGAGGATTGTGGGTCAGAACAGCCTTAAAAACATGCTGGCTAACATACTGCAAATTGCGACTGGAATGGATGTAGCATGACATCCTGGTATTTTTTACCATACTGCATTTGACATACGATGTATTGGGACATACTCAGTGTTTTTCTGGCATACTAAATAGTATGATAGTATTGGAACGCACAGTTAGTCTTTTCAGTACAAAATTCCTTCTTTGTGTTAGCCCGCTCAGTGTTTCATTGCATTGTGTCATGGTCTTGGGTTTTTGTTTAGTCTGTTTCTGGTTTTATTTTGAAAGTTACTCTCCCTGTGTGTCATTTTTCATTAGTTAATTAGTTCCTCGTGTATTTAGTGTATCTATGTGTTTCCCTTTTTCAGTCAAGGCCTAATGAAAGAGGTGGGTGACACGTGTTGTACCCCAAAGATATGACACGTTGATGATGTGTGACATCTCCTCTTTCCCCCCTCCTTGGTTTCAGTTTCAGGTCGTCTGCTTTTGTCTTGTTCTTTGTGTTTAGTTTTCTTAGTGTTACCGTCCTGTTTTTACTTGCCAGAAACAGTTAAAGATAACCGAAAACACTCGGCAAAGGCAAGAGTCTAAATACACAGAAGAAAGATCTGAATCACACTAGGAATACTTGAGAAAACAAGGCTGGAATGCTAACTAAGAAAAGACAAACTGGTACAGACAAAGGGGAGCACATGGACTAAATCCACAATGAAAGGAGGGTGATAATGAGGGACAGGTGACAGCAGGGCTGATGAGGGGACAGGGGAACACAATCAGGGCGAGGCAGACAATCACACAAGGGCAGGTAGTCAGGTGAAATTCATTTGTAGAGCACAATCTCATACAGAAGCAAGTCAAAGTGCTTTGCAGAGTAACACAAAGAGGGAGTTTTGTACTAAAAATACTGTCATTTGTAAGATGTCCACTTGATTTGTCTCAAATTGCTGAAGCCTCCAACTCCAGATTAATTTAAGAATCTATTTTTACACAGAAGGAAGACTGAATTTTATTCCCCCATCTCTTGGAATCACATTAAGCAGGGTACTGTTTTAAGACGGTCTTAAAATAAAACATGAATCTATCCTTTAAACTTCTGGGCGTCGGTGTCTCTCAGGGACTTGGATGATGTTTTCCTTGGGATGTTTAAAAATG
The DNA here is from genome assembly GCA_916701665.1 of Sebastiscus tertius. Taxonomy (NCBI): domain Eukaryota; kingdom Metazoa; phylum Chordata; class Actinopteri; order Perciformes; family Sebastidae; genus Sebastiscus; species Sebastiscus tertius. The sequence goes on from CAKAOH010038398.1 coordinate 86,812, forward strand.
GCTTATTTCTGTGTTTGTTTGTAAGACTAATTGTGGATAAGCTACGCTTTAGTTGTATTATTCTTCCAAATAATGCTAGTTTCTTTTTTCTTTTTTTACTTTACCCCATCAATTAATGGTATGGCAGTCTACTTCAAATAAAGACCAAAGTGTTTAAATATTGTCCGAATGCATTGCAATCAAATGCTGCAAAAGCCAAAGACATTATGTGTTTGTCTATATTGGGTCTAATTTGATTTAAGTAATTTTAAAATGGCATCATCTGAAGGGCTTCTGCATATTGTTGATATTATTGAGCTTTACTGCCATCATTGTCTCATGATATTTAGACATATATGAGACATGGTGTAATCAATGAGTATAAATATTCATCAAATATTTCATAGAAATCCCACAAATTACTATTTTTTATTGAGGAATGTTTGTTTTTCATTATATCTGTAAATGTACTTTGCAACTGTATTTTTGTGCACTGGATTTCTGTGTGTTTTGGTTTTGCATTTTCAACTTTTGTTCTGCAAATGACAAAAATATACTTTTGGTTTTGAATGAATTTCCACTTATTGTCCACAAGGGGTCATCTTATTTCACAAAATTTGGATTTGGATGAGGAAAGTGCAGAGCAGGGAAGACCAGCCTTAACTATTGGTGATTAATTATCTAATGAATCTGTATGACAGACTTCAAGCTCAAGTGCTGCTGTGGAATTAGCTCTTTTTTTTCATTTTTTTTTTTTAATGCAGTTATGTGAATTAATATCAGCATGAAGAACCAAATGATCAGTATTCTGATGTTTTTGGGTTGAGTTTTTATATGTTTACTGAATGCTTCACTAACAGAACAAAGACAGATTTTTATTTGACATTTGTTGTGATTCCTTTTAAATAAAAAAACGGTTTGATTTGTACGCTTGCTTTGCCCTACCTTTTTTTTTTTTCTACAAAGGACATTATCATCTTTCTTTAAAAGAATGTGACTCTGTTGTTGCCACAGCTTTTTTCATGTACATTCAATCTGAAGACAGATAAAATGCCGTCCGCTGTGTGGCTATCAAGCTTTCATGTGTCCATTTATTTAGTCTTCTTCACCTCCGTTCCATCTTTTGAACGCACACACTCCCTCATTATCATGTCTGGCCCCTGTCAGGCAGCTCCCCACGCCGCCACCAAACGAGAGGAACTAGAATGGGCCACTTAAAAGCCCGGAGACCTTTATGTCTTCAAATATTCGGCACAAAAAAGGCTCATTTCCACAGCTGGTTGTCTCACAGTAACTATGCCAGAACGTTTTCTTCTGCTATATCGCTGAGGAGCATTTCAACGTAAAGCAGAGAGGAGCCCCGGTCCTCCTCTGTCGTCTCTCCTCCCTAAATGAAAAGAGGCTCTCACCGGGGTCATGTCTGGTCTGCTCCCCTGAGACCAGGCAGGCCCAGTCTGTAGGGCATGTCTGGGTCCTGCACACACACGCACACACACACACACACACACACACAAATCATGGTTTCTATAGCAACCACAGCCAGCCATGGCTGCCTGACTTGGCCCACTGCAGTCCACAGCTCAGACTGAGGGGGGCCCGAGGCCTCCAGCACAGATGCACATAATTAATGCGATTATATAGATATGTCAACCTTGTCACCTTTCCGTTCATCAGGCCGCTCGCTCTCACAGACCACGGCCACCGGCTCAGAGAGGAACACAGCTGCACCGCTGTACATCCTTATGTAAGATGTGCAGAGCTCAAACTGTACTCATCAATCATGATATCGAACAATTACAGAAATAACATGTTACACTTAATTTTACAGGTCCGTAAATTTCATTCAATTTCATTTCATTCAAGTAACCTATTTGAAATTTCTTTGGAATTACTGACAAATTACCCCAATATTTACCTCAACATTTATCAAAAAATTACTTTAGAATAATAATGCTTTGTAATGTGTTATGATCATTGTTATAAATCATTATGAATATTTGCTTATAACTATAATTATACAGTGCTATAAGCAGATTATAATGCATAATAAGTATGTTGATAATGTATTATAGACATGAGCATCATAGAAAGAGTTACCGAAATACCTTTACGTTAACTTTAATCGTCACGGAAAAAAAAGTACACAACATCCCAATGCTAAATTCTCAAACATCCCATAATATATAGGATGTCAGCTTGTTAACCTGTACCCTCCCAAATTTCTTCACTTTGTGATTGCCGATATCCTCCAGTGAAGCACGTCCCAGCGCACATAAAAAGACAGCGAGTTGGCCGTCCCTCCCGAACTTGGAGAAGCTTTTGTGGCCTTTGATTGGACGTGGAAGTCAAATGATATCACCAATAAATCACGTCAACATTCAGACAAAGAGCTTCGCTCTGGTGAAAGGTCACGTTCCTTAACTGTTGTGACACGACTGGCATGTAAATCTGAATGTTTTGATAATGTCACAAAGAGTATAAATCTAGTTTGAATGTTTTTAGTCTGCTCTGATAAATGGAGAGGATTTGGAAGATTTCCAGAAAAAGATTAGCTCTTGTAGCCAAGTTGAGCATCCACAGACATTATTTCTTCCCAGACTATCAAGGGGCATCGGGTTCATAGTAATTATCAGTGATTAAAGAATGATCTTCTCAGGAGGTTGGGGGGTCAGAGGTCAGGACCCAGCACAGCGGCGAGACACTCCATTGTCATGCATGATGTCTTTTGTCAATTGGAGCACCGACTTTTAAAAGGAAATGTTTTATCGGCCGTATCTCCCACACTCCTCGGAGGGAACGCAGAATTAAGTGGGAACATCAGGCTGACATGAGACTGAAAATAATAAATGTTTTATTATTGAGCCACACAAACAAAACGTTCAGCCAAAAGTTTGCACACCATGCATTCAGAAAATCTCAAAAAGCAACATTTCCATATCAAGTTCACAGTATAATGATTTCAGAGCATTCAAGTCAAATACACTATCTAAAAAAAAAAAAAAAAAACACACACTAAAAATCAGAAATTGCCACAAGCAGAATACAGAAATGTACAGAATTACTGTATCATTTCCAAATAACAAAAGTTATTTGAGGCAATGTATCATAAATAAATAAATAAAAATCCACTGACGCACAACTGGTTCAACGTAGGCCTTTGATTAATCTTACATTTACGTGACTAACTGGTAATAAAAACAGCAAAATAACTAAAAGCTAATTAAGAAACTGCAACGAAAAATGTTGCCAGTGAGTAGTGTTTGAAAATAAAAACAGAAATAGGTTTGGAGTGTTAATTTAATCTATTAACAGATTCTATTAATTCTAAATACGTATGATGAGGGAGAAAGGAGATTTTGAAATTGACTCAAAATCCCTGAGCTCCCAGGCACTTAGGAATACTGAAGGAAACTCTTGAGATAAAAGCAACAGCTCTTCAGCTCTTGGCCGATACACAGCCAAACAACCTCAGCTGCGTTTAAATCAACAGGAAGGATCTGAGCTTTACTACACATTTGCAATCAAACGTTACAGCAGAAAAAAAGATAACAAAAAAAAAATCATTTAGCACTCTTGAATCGGTTCCTCAAGAGGGACAAATAGTCCCCCGCAAAAATAAAACGTCACATCTACACTGGAAGTAAGTACTAATACTTACCCTGGTACCAATTAAACATCTTAAATGCAGCATTTATAATGTTCTATTAAGAACAATTCAGGTAACACTGGCATAGATACGTCTGAAAAGTTGCAGCTGAAATAGCTGGAAGATGAACGGGGGTCTGTATCATGAAGCAAGATTAATGGGTTGGCTGGGTGTCTTTGGGCTTGTTTTACAGTATCACGAAGCTGATTCAGCTCACTTTTAACCAAGGCAGATCACTATGGTAACCTATGCTGCACAGTTAACCTGCCCCGGTGAAGGTAAAATTCAGAGAATCAGATCATAATAACATATCATAATAATTTGTTCACAATAAAGTGCTCCAGGGATGACATATTTGTGTAGGCCAACCAGGCCTCGCTCTCGGTTCCCTCGACAAAAAGCCAAGTCCCATTGGGTTTCGGATTATTTCAGAAATAAACTCTGTGGCAAACAAACGTTTATGATACCTACACATTTTGTTCAGCAAAATAATCTCCACACAGGAACACCACTTTTATGATTTTTGAAGAATAAATGCAATCACCAGAAGTAAAAAGCTACCGTTGCATCCCCCTGAAGGGGTTTATTTCACAAGAATGACCGGCTCGCTGTATATTATCCCTCATATTACACGGCTATTTACTTAAGAAATCAATAATTTTACACAAAAACGGTCCGCCGGAGTCCGAGATCAGAGCTGCGTCCATAGCAACGGTCTGTTATACATAGCAACGGTCTGTTATAAAGAAACAACAAACCGTAAAATGAGGTGATTGACCAATCAGAAGAGCTGTATTAAACAGTGTTTAATAAGGCTTCTTTTTGGTAACAGTTCAGGCAGAGAGCGGTACTGCAGCACGGTAGACGGCGAGAGGCTTTCATTAACAAAAACCCACAAAATGATAATAAATTCAGATGAAGTTCTGCGAGAAGTTGATGGGGCGGGGAAAGTGAGGGAAATTTGATCGGTAATTAGAGCAGTGCTGTTATTTTCATTGATCTTTTTAACAGAGTTCTGCTGACACAGACACCAGCCAAGAGCGGGACTGTGGTTCATCACCTGCTTTAATCTTCTTTTCAACTAATGTTACAGTTTATTTTTTGACCGCCTTTTGAGGATGGCTCCTCTAAATGCTGTCCTCAAGCAGAGCGCTGCACACACACACATGCTGTCCAGCTGTCGCACATCTACCCAACTCATAGGATATGGTCTACTACTATACTGGTTGTTAAAGTTGTTAAACTACTGTTGTTAAAGTACTGGCACTAATAAAATGGAGTATTGTTGGAGTACCATTTTTAACAGCAGGGTACTGCGATACCTTTTTAGTATTGGTATTCCGTGCAACACTAGTTCACAATGACAGAAAACAGCAACAAAATGTCTAGAAAAATGTCTTTTCTAGACTTCTGAACATATTTAAAAAAAAAAAAAAAGGTATAATTCTTATACTTATTTATAGTCATACTTGGAACATTTGGAAATGATTCCTCCTACTTCTAAAGCTTCTTATCCTATTCTACTTGTGTGATTATACTGAATTACTACCACAATAACCTAATTTCCCAGTGGGTATCTCTGTGTCATATTAAGTAATCCTCTCATGGTTCTTTTGATGTTGCATGTAATTAAAAACTCTGCCTCTTTGACGTGAACGCACCCGTAGCTGGATCAGTAAACCCAGAGTTGACCGAGCCAGTTGATAACCAGCTTTATGATAACGGTTATCAAAGATTGTTTATGTTTAGGTAACCCAAAAGAGAGCCAGACTAAGTTGAATTTGCTTTGTGATATAGACCTCAGTTCTCTCTGTACATTTGTGTTATTGATACCAGTAGCCTGCTGGTTACAAAAAGCCATAAGGGCAACAAGGTGGCCCATATTGCAACAGACGGTGTCCATCACCTGTCTCCTCTCAACAAACCTCGATCAGAACTTCTGTTACAGCCACAAACAAGGTGCTTTCTGTCTGTAGCTGTGTTTTAATGAAATGTCCCCTTAGCTGTTGTTGTGCTGTTGCAAAGGATACCTGCAGACAGCAGGGCGCTAGGGGCTGCATTCAGGTACAACAGTATGGCACTCCGTTTCCCTCGATTAGTTCTGCATAAGGTACTGGTGGAAGTAGATGCCAAACAGAGAGCTGATGACCTGGCAGGCAGCCACCCACCACGTCAGGAAGGCGAAGAAGCCACGGAAGAAAAGCGGAGTGAGGACGGACCGCAGCGCTGTGAAGGCCTCTGACAGGCGCGCTACTGTGGCCTGGATGTCCTCCTCCATATCCTCCATCCCCTCTTCATCTTCATCGAGACCACCGGGCAGCACAGGGGCTGCTGTGGGCATCACAAGCGCTGGTGTCACGCCAGGGGTCTGTTCTCTACCGGTGCTCCAGGAGAAGTCCCCTGCAAGATGCGTAGAGATCTGTCAATATTTCGATTTTCAACTTGGGAGGAAAAAGTAGGAAAGTAGACGCTCGAAAGAAACTATTTCTTGCTATGCTTCACTGACACTAAAACTTGACATTTACTGTGGTGGATGTTTCTAATATTTAACTCCACTGTAGCTGCAAATGTCTCAATGTGAAATTACAGGAACAGTTCGACATCTTGGGAAATATGCTTTACCACTCTCATATCGGTCCTGTAACTGTATGGCCACAGCCAGCAGCTTGTTAGCTATCAAGGTTAGAAACTCTATGCGTCGGTAACAAAATCTGGCAGCACCTCTAAAGCTCACTAATTAACTAAAACAGAAGTGTAATTACAGGAGGTTATGTGCTGGACTAGTTTTGGTGGGTAGCATTAGTCATTCCCCCTCTTTCACACTTAATGCTAAGCTAGCTGGCTCCTGGACAGATTGTAGCTTCATATTTAACAGAAAGATATTGTGGTATTGATTTTCTCACCCAACTCTCCACAAGAGAGCGAATAAACATATTTCCCAAAAGGTCAAACTATTCCCATAAATCAATTTCTATTTTATTTGATTGATTTATTTAGAACATGTAACAAAATAAATAAACTGAACGGTAAACATTTAACCAACTTACTATACAAATTCTCAAACAATATAAATAAATACTACATGTCCAAAAAGGAGTAAGAAGAACTATACACCTACTGTATATATATGATCCTACCCCTTCTCCATAACTCAAACAATTAACTTAATATGTATCATAAATACAACTCATAAACAACTACATTAATGCTATTATGTTCAACCCAAATATCCATCCACAATTAAAGGTTCTCTATACGATATCCAGAGCATTTATATAGCATCAAACAGCTATTTGCTATGTAAAGATATAGAGGAGTAATGTCTACCTGAGCAGAGAATGAAGTCGCTCTCCGTGTGTGTTGTAATCCGTTTCTCCTTGCTTTGTTAACATAGCCGGGCCGGCCGTGCATGCCTTTTAGTTCATGTTTGTGCATGTGAGCGTGCACTACTGGCCGGCTCACAGCCGCCGCTCTGCACTGCGCTCATACGGCAGTTACAGCTGATAACGCCATCCCGACCGACGGTGTCGTTGCAGAAGCATAGCACCCACCGTCCGGTTCCCCCCCAAGCTAACACGGTTAGCTCTGTCAGCACCGTTGCCCTTACTTGCACTGTTAGCACCGTTAGCTGCGAGCCACCGGCTCAGTCGTCAGTATGTTGAGAGCCGTGCAGAGGCAATAAAAATGCTCCCAATCTCACATTTAGCATCTTTATCTTAAACAATTACCTCTCGTTCATCCTACTAATCCTTCCTCATCCCTATACCTCGTAAATATTTATTTGTACATCTTCTTGAACTGATTTATATATTTGGACTTATATCCAAAATTCACCCTACAAATTTAAATACATATTTGAATTGTTGAGAAAAAGCACAAACACATATAGATTAAGTGTGGCTTCTTCCTCAAATGCAGTGTTTGTTATGGTGATGGTATTTTACTTACCTAGGGCCTTGAGTGCCAGTGTGGAGAAGAGGATGAGAAAAACAGGGACCAGATACTGGAGAGTAATTACAGTCAGGTAGCAAAAGATACGAGTGACCTGAAAAACACATTTATTCTCAGTTAATAGTTTATAGTTAAGGCGTTTTCACATCTCCACTGGCCAGTTAACCTTCTCTTTATGTAAAAACTTCTGAATTCAAAAGGTTCTGAGCTAAAGTTCAACCCTTCATTGTTCAAATATCTGACCTTCCTCTGAATGTCAATAGCAGCGATACGTCCGGCCTCCTTCTTCATCTGCTCCACCCACTTCTGAGCCAGATTGAGGTAGGCCTGCAGGTGGTAACGTGTCAGTGCGAGCCGCAGCACACACGACCCCACGATGATCCACAGGCGCATGCTGTCAAATGAGTCACTGGAAACTCTGCAAGCGAGAGATTACGAGAGCCATTTGGAGGACATCTTGCATTAGTGGGTATTGTTTTGGTTTTGAGACTTGAGAGATTAGTTGGAGTGGATAAAATAGACAAATATGTCTGTGCACTCACATTGTGACAGAGGTCTTCCCCATAGGTGCATTGGCCAGGAAGTCCCTTGCGATAGGTTTTATCCATAGAACCAACACAATGACTGGAGACAGGAAACTCAAGTGCAGCAGAATCCTGCAGGGAACATTAAATACCTCTAAGAAAGCAAAATACTGCTAATTCAATGTTTTTAATAAAGCACTGAGTACATTGTTTGTTGCAGCGTTAAATGCATCAGTTCTTACTGGATGAGTGGTCGGTCTGAGTTCATCTGTACAGCATCTAGATGAGTCTGAGCCAGTCGCAGGCCGGGGAAGGCCAGGAGAGCACCAATGTAAGCACAGAGAGCAGCCAGACCGAGCTTCACTGTCAGCTTGGTCACTGGGATTCTGAAAGGAGTCAAATCAACAACCAAATGTTATGTTTTGTCTAGCACAGATATTTGTCAAGTTAAGTTTGTTACTGGCTCTTGTATAGAACTAAACCAAGGTTCTTAAAGGAATATTTCACCCTCAAAATGACTATTTGTATATCAATTACTCAGCGTGGGTTACCTTGAATTCTAGAGGAAAACCTTTTCCTCGCATGCCTCCACGGTGAACAGAAATAAAAAAATGGAGAAAAGTCTTAATGAATTAAAGTAAACGGGGGCTGCATTTAACAAGGGCAAAACTATATCAAAACATCTGTTTACAAACTCTCACACAAATCATGCAGTATAATCCAAGTCTCATTTATCCAGTCGTATGCTCACTACTCCCATGCAGCTTTGCTAAAACCTTACTATTTATAACACTTTGGACTCAAATGGACAAGTCGCGTGGCTGCTAAAGCATGAGACTGTTTATGCAGAAGTGTCTAAAATGGTAACGTATTAGGGAAGATGCATGGAAGTAGTGAGCATATGAGTGGATAAATGAGACTTAGATTATACTGCACAAGTTGTGTAAGAGTTTGTAAACGGATGTTTCGAGAACTGGAATTTTCTCAGTTTTGGGATTCTTCGTTCAAAGTAGAAGCATGCGAGAAAAACAAAGTTTTCTTTACGAATTCAAGGTAACACATGGTGAGTAATTGACATACCAACGGTCATTTTCGGGTTGTAGTATTCCTCTAATGCATGATGCAATGCCAATCAATATTAAATTATCACAACAAAGTATTATTTCAGTTATAAGTTGTCTTTGCAGGAACAGATACTTACGACCAGTCAGCGTAGCCCTGCTGTTTGACAAAGACTTCCAAATTGTCAAAAAGGCTGGAAAAGCCCGACTCCAGGCCGAACTCCAGGTAGTCCTCTCTGACCACCAGCACCAGCATGGCCACGAGTAGAGACAGGAAGCCAAAGGCAAGGCACACCGAGCGCTCGCCGCCCTCTTCAGAGCGGAAGTAGTGGCTCATCAGAGTGTGCAGGGTCTTTCTGAGGGTTGTGGGTTAAATTCAAACAAACAAGAGGAAAAAGGAGCATTCACCCAGTCCAAGACACCCCGTATATTAGGCCACTATATATTTAGTTTATCGACTAGTTTTAAAATATCAAAAGTGTTTTTAGTTTAACTTTTTACTTCTAGCATACATCCTGATAAGATGTTGCAATTTTGCAAATGTGACTTGATGCTTATGTTTGTTAATTGTTCATGCAAAAGGTTCAGAGACTGCAGCTGTGGAAGAAGATGATTATGTATTATAGTATCAATCCGTATTGATGTTTACAGATTTCTCTGTCATGACAAACAGACTTTAAAAGTTGAAGGATACAAACTGAAGAGAACAGTCAAGACACACCAGATGGCTCCGAGATTGACCTCTTTGCTGGCATCCACAACACTGCAGTAACACTCCGTGAACATGAAGACACCCGTTGCATAGACTGCAAAATCTATCAGCCACTGGTACTCCAGGAAGAAACGCAGCACTGAAAGAAGAAACAAGACAAAAACAAAACATTAGTTTAAGTTTATTTTGTGCTCCACCTGTTAATTAAAAATATGATCCATACATCGTTTTGAGGCACGGACTATAAAAAAAATGTAAATAATGTAAATTGTGGGTTTGGCATTGTGGATCAATAGCTGAGCTTGAGCAACGTTTGTACTTGCACAATGTCACTGTGATATAGATAAAGGAGTGTTTATTTTACCAAGAGCGTCAATGGCGTTGACTGCCGCTTTCTCCAGGTGAAGGTCGATGTCTTTGGGCACAGTGAGAGGCTTGCTCTCCCCATTCTGTCTCCTAGAAAAATCAAACAAAGAAGACAGGACTATTTAAAAAAAGAAAACAAACAAAAATACCTGCTATTATTGAGTTTTACAAGAAGAGAAACTGAGAGAGGCAAAGACCAGCCTGTCCGGAGTAGCATGTAAGTAATGGACAGCATTTTCAACAAAAGGTAAAACTCTGTAGTGTTATTCAGAGAGTGTATAAATCTGAAAATTAGATGTTTCTCAAGGCAATTTCTTCCTCTAGGCAGCATTGGTTTGTTGTGACCCCTATGTGACCCTCCCCCAACTCCCACCTGTCTCTTCTGGTCTGTTTGGGCATCTGCTTCCCGGCCAGAGCACACAGCTCTCCTTCTGACGGGTGTTTGAACCGGAACAAACTGAAAGGAACAACAGGTACATGTTGTTGTGTACAAAGCACAGCACATTAAGATAAGATAAGATGAACCTGAAATTCAGGTGTCAAAGCAGCAAAGCGCAGATACAGAGGTACAGGTGTACAAAAATATTATAAAACAATAAATAGAAATACAGAATATACATAGTGAATGGACATAGTGAATGGACATAGCGTGTACAGTACGTCAATAAAAAAATTGAGTGTACAATAAATAGATGTAATATGTGCAGTCTATAAAATGGTATATGGGATGTAGTGTAAAGTAAGTTTCAAGTGCACCAGTGGTTAGGAGAGGTGGTTGCAGGTAGTGCAGATAGATGCAGATAGTCCATGTGTTATGTGTATGATGTATAGCCTTGATTGTAAAGGGTGATAATTACCTGCCATTGCAGATGAGCCAGCGTGCAAATGAGCAATGTGGAGCCATCCTCTGCATAATGCTAGCAGCCAGCAAGCTGACCACCAGCTGAACTCCCATCAGCGCCTGTCATGTCAGAGCAAAAACACACACACACACATTTTTAAGTACAAGATCTCCAAAACTCCCATCTTTTGGACATGAACAGTCAATGTGTTTTGTCAGTAAGCATGAGAGACAGTATGAGTGTCTTGTCTACAACTGCTTCAGTCAGTCAAGACAGTATTTAATGCTGACTCAGCATACAAGACCCAAGAGAGGTTCAAGAACAGATAGTTTGTGCTACACCAAAGACTAAGTTAGTCCACACATTATCACAGGCTGCGGTTAGCCAGGTAACGTTAGAAGTTAAGTTTTATTTATTTATTTGCACATATATAAAACTGCACAAAATCCAGTCAATGAAAAAAAAACAAGAAATGTGTGAGGAGAGGTCAAGAAGCCACAGGCTGATACAAAGGACCTCCCCCCAAATCCCAGGAGAAAAAAAACAACAAAAAAGGAAGAAAGATCTAAAGTAACATAATTTTAAAAATACAACAAAAGTTAAACAACAAGAGATACACAAAATGTGCAGAAAAACCTAACCAAACAGTGGAAAACAATCCAGTAAAACAATGAAATACATACAAAAAAACAGTACAGAAGAAAAAAAAAATCTAAACATATCAAAAGATAATTAGACCTCATGAATTAAATGTGAATTTCCTTTTAAGATGTTCTAAGGATAATGAGCTCTTGATAACATGTGTTTAAGTTAGTTTGCTAAAAAGCTAACTAACAGTAACAAGACATTATTTAAGTGCAGCAACCTCAAACACAGGCTATGTTGAAAGCTCCTGCAAAATGAATGAAAGATAGCAAATGTCTACGGTGCTAAATTTAGCTAAACTTCACCACCTGTCAGTCAGTGCTGCTAACCTTAGCCAGCTGGCTAGCTAGTTAGCATTAGCAGACTTAGCTCTCATTGGAACCAAAATACAAAGAAAATTAGCTCGCTGGTTATTTTTACAGCCGGTTGTTAAGACTAGTAACTCCCTCCCAGTGTAACTGGTGTGTGGATTAACTCACCATCTCTTTTCTCGAGAGAAAGACGCGGTTAAAACCAGATTAGCTGCTCGGAGCTGCTTCACATGCAGGAAAGTCTTAACAGCTGAAGACACTTCTTCTTCTTCTTCTTCTTCTTCTTCTTCTTCTTCTTCTTTGGTGTTTATTGGCAAACCAGCTTATAGGTGCATTACCGCCACCAACTG
>CAKAOH010038399.1:0-54263 GCA_916701665.1 Sebastiscus tertius
CTATCTATCTATCAATTTATCTATCTGTCTATCTATCTATCTATCTATCTATCTATCTATCTATCTGTCTATCTATCTATCTATTTATCTATCTATCTATCTATCTATCTATCTATCTATCTATCTATCTATCTATCTATCTATCAATCAATCAATCAATCAATCAATCTATCTATCTATCTATCTATCTATCTATCTATCTATCTATCTATCTGTGTTTATTGTTGCATGTATTTGTACCTATTTGAACTTTTATTCTGAAGTCAGCTGTGTCTTTGTGTTGTGTGACTCAGACAGGAGGACAGAGGTCAGATGGTGCCTTCAAAGGCTGTTTAAAATATTGTAATTTCATTCAGAGAGAACATAAACAAAGAAGCTAAGTGACACCTGCAGATTTATTTCTGAAATAAACTAAAATGCTACTTTGGCTACATGAACTTTTCCATGAAAAAACATTGAGGACACCAAACAGGTTTAGGAACCTACACTCTACAGAACATGACATATTGTGGATGTTTGATTTAATTTGATGACAGTATTTCTATAGTATATAGTATATAAGTCTAATGCAATGAGGGCCCAAGTTCAAATGTACTACGGATTATTAGGGCTACATTGAGGGAAAAAACATCTGAGATTTCTAGAATAAAGTCATAATATAACGAGAAAAATGTTGTAACATAACGAGAATAAAGTCATAACTTAAAGAGAAAAAAAGTTGTAATATTACAAGAATAAAGTCATTACTTTACAAGAAAAAAAAGAAAATAACACGTAAAATTACTGCTTTATAATATTATGACTTTATTCTCATAATATTATAACTTTATTCTTGAAATCTCAGATTTATTTTTTTTCCTCAATGTGGCCCTAATACTCCGTCGTAAAATGAAAACAAAAAGCAGTTATTCATTTCCATTTCTATAAATCCACAGGGAACCACTGGAGAGGAGCTAAACAGCCTCAGGTTGCTGACCTCTGACCTACTGCTACTGAGACACACCTCAAATTACAGAATGGCTAAATTTCCGAGGCGCTCCTGAAGGCAGCAGCAGCAGCTGGAGTTCCAGTAGAGAAACAAACATCAACAGACTGAACATGAACGACAGAAAAAGTCCAGTTATACTGAAAATAATCCTCATAGGAAGCTCTGGGTAATGTAGACGAGTTTATTTATTTTATTTTATTTTATATACACTTTTGTTAAGTTTTTATTTCCTGCCATGCTGAGTGTTGTTTCACTTTCATATTAGAATATTTCTTAATAAACTGTAAACACATATTCATAATAGCCTATTTCTTAATAATTAAAACTGTAAACACATGTGGTTATTCCCAGAAGTTATTATGTATCAGTGCAGTGAGGTAAAAGGTGAATTGCTGGCCTGGATCTCTCTGGAAGGACAGAGTTGTTTGAGTGTGTTGCACCTTTACTAAACACTAATGTTTACACAGGGTGGGGAAATCCTCCTTCATGAACCGGTATGTCCATCACCGGTTCACCAACATGTACCGGGCCACCATAGGAACCGACTTCCTCTCCAAGACAGTCACCATAGATGGGGACACAGTCACCCTGCAGGTAGCTGCTCTCTGTTCACCTGTGCATCCACAGTTAAACAGTAATACATGATGATATGATAATTTATCACGTCAGAATTATCAGTAAAAAAATGATTTGATTTCCTAAATCAAACTTATAAGGCAGTCAAAGAAGTAAAAATCAAAAAGTTATGAGATATTAAATCAAATCAAGTACAAATGTTGACTTATAAAGACACATTTTGAGTCACTGACTTAATACATTTTATCATTTCGGCTCTTTTTAGGTCTAAATTGTGAGATACTTGACTTGAAGATTAATTTTGGCTTAATTATATTACTATTTTGACCTACGTGTAAATTATAACATACAGCTGAATATTTGACTCAGTATATCTAATAATTAAGTAAAATCATTTTGACTTGATAATGTGTTTTACTGTCTCATAATTTTGACTTGCTATTTAACAATTTTGTTATTGTTAAATTTATCTGTTAATTTGGACTGACCAAAGGTATTTTTAGTTTTGTCATTCCTTAAATATATTTATTCTCAGATGTGGGACACAGCGGGCACAGAGCGGTTCCAGTCTCTGGGTATCCCTCTCTACAGAGGAGCCCACTGCTGCATGCTGGTGTTCGATGTGACATCCACAGACAGTTTCTCGGCCCTGGAGGAGTGGAGGAAGGAGTTCCTGATCCAGGGCGATCCTGAGGATGCGTCCAACTTCCCCTTCATCGTACTGGGCAACAAGACTGACCTGAGCAACCGGGAGGTCAGTTAAAGGTGCCGTCATCCTGAAGTATCAGAGAGATGTGAAATACTGAATCAAAGCTACTAAGATTTGCATGTCGTTTTTATTATAAAGCAGGTTTAAGTGCTGTATAAATACTGTTAAACTATCAAAACGCTCAATCCATGGAGAAATACACACTGTTCCTTTAAAGGTCCCATATCGTGCTCATTTTCAGGTTCATACTTCATTTTAGTTTCTACTAGAACATGTTTACATGCTGTAATGTTAAAAAAACCCTTAATTTTCCTCATACTGTCTGTCTGAATATACCTGTATTTACCCTCTCTGTCTGAAACGCTCCGATTTACCTTATTTCAACGGAATTGCAACGGAATTGCATCGCAACAGTTTGGGTCCATGTTTACTTCCTGTCAGCTGATGTTATTTACATCTGTTGCAACTGGAAATAAACTGGGACACATTTAGAATGTTTATGTTTAAAACCGTGTGATGATCTATATATATTTTATATTTGTGACATCACAAATGGACAGAAATCCTAATGGCTTGTTTCAAACGCACAATTTTATGAATACGGGCTGTGTGTATTTCTCTGTATATTGAGCGTTTTGATACTTTCACAGTATTTATACAGCACTTAAACCTGCTTTATAATATAAAAGACATGAAAATCTCACTTTTCACAATATGGGACCTTTAAACTTTGTGATGTCACAACTGTACAATATAATGGTGTCTAGAAATGGGGTCGTGTTTACCATGCTCACGAGAAGAGTCCATATGAACGCCCCCCTCACGTCGTATTCACAGCCTCGTAAGTGGAAAGTTTCTGAAAGCTCAGAGCTCACTAGTTGTGACATGTTTGTTGACGTTTTCAGAAATGGCGGAGGTCATGGAAGTTCATCTTTCGATGCATAATAAGTCAAAATATTGTAAATTTAGTCATATATTTTTTTTCTTCGGAATTTTATGTCTGAAAAAAATGTGGATATTCCCAACGGCCTCATCTTTTCCCTCTGTCATTATGCCGCTTGCTAGCTTGTTAAATTGTTAGCCTCTGTGGCTTCTAGACGCCGACAGTGACGTTAATGTTGTTGTTGCTTAGCAGCGGTGTTCACGCGTTAACCACTTGAACGCCAAAACATATCGTGTACACAACTTCTCATGTTGTAAACACGAGCTCACGAGTTTCATTCGAAGGCCTCTAGCCCAGTTCAAACAAAAATGTGTCCCAGTTTATTTCCAGTTGCAGTGTTTGTGAATGACATCAGATGACAGGAAGTAAACATGGACCCGAGCTGTTGCCTAGCAACGCAATTCTGTTGAAATGCGCTAAAACGGAGTGTTTCAGACAGAGGCTAAATACAGGCATAATCAGGCAGACTGTATGAGGAAAATTAAGGTTTTGTTTTTAACATAAAAGCATGTAAACATGTTCTAGTATAAAATGAGCATGATATGGGACCTTTAAGTTATTATTTATATAATTTACGTTATTGTCTTTTTTCCTTTTTATTTTTATCTTTTAGAGTTTCTCATAATTGCCATATGTTCTGACACAATGGTGAATGTCAGTTGAGTCATGCCTGTTTTGATATCTCAGCATGATGCCTTATGATCTGTTTTGTCTTATTGCTGATTTCTAAAATAAAGAAATGTGAATAATAAACTCTGACTCTCTCCCTGCAGGTGTCTGGCAGGAAGGCCCAGCAGTGGTGTGAGGAAATAGGAGCAGAATACTTTGAAGGAAGCGCTAAAGAGGACCTGGATGTGGAGAAGCCGTTCCTGAGAGCGGCTCAGAGCGGCTTACAACAGGTGAGTTCAGCCACTTTTTTTTAATCTTTGTAGTGAAAAGAAGACGCAAAATCTCTCACTCTCTCTATGTTTAACATGTTTATTTTTTGATGATAAAAGATACATTACTCCCTACAGTACAAAAAACACACATTGGAAAATACAGGACATTTCCAGATAACCTGCAAACAGCCGAGAGAAACTCGCAACACCTGTGAGTGCTGAGAGCAGCACTTGTCCCAGTGTGGGAGGGAAAGTTCAGAGAGACCTCGGCACTGCTGATGATGACCTATCTAACGAGGGTGCAAAAATAGTGACCCAGCAAAGGTACTGTGGAAGGAAAAGGACACAATTGTATACCACATGGAGAGGGGAACAAACTCATTAAATGTTTTTTCTTCTTTTTTTTTGAGAACCTTCAGCTTATGGTCTAACTTAAGGCATCACTACTAAAATACACTGCTTTTGCATGCATGTCTAGTTTTGTTCAACAGACACACTGACACACACAAAAATTATGAATGCATATGAAGAGAAAGTTCATTTCTAGTAAGAAATCGGGAGCAAACCACAAACGGGAACCAAGGCGCCAGCCGGAGAAAAAGGCGGCAAGCGAAAACCTCGGCTCTGATCTTCCTGGCCGTTACCATCACAACTGAATCCGCCCTTACAACGTAGATATACACTCATGTCCGGTCAGAAACTTCCCTGTACAAACTCTTGTCTTTGTAATGAACCGAGCAGTGACTCAGACTCCTACAGTGAATCAGCTTGACAGAAGCAAATTAGAACCATCAGGGAGACTATATATATTTATATATATATTTGTTTCTTTTATAAGTAAAGACACAAAAGGCAATCAAGAGATGACCAACATGTAAAAACAGTTTGTTACAGATAATTATATAAAAGGCCAAGATGTTTTTTTTTTGTTTGTTTTATTCTTGCTCTATGAACGAACTAATTTACAAGTGAGTACACTCCGGCTATGTAAGCTTTCTTCCCAAGACATCCCCATTCAAAAGACATACGGGTTTAACACATCACAGTTAGCTTGCACACCATCTGTAGTCTGAAATACAGAGCCATGGAAGGAAAAAAAAATTAAAATTTATTAAATGGATTCACATACATCAATAGGATAGGGAAAATATGTCTACTAATATAATTTGCCATTCTAAAAATTAAAGAAGAGGTGAGACGCCACATTCATGAGCATAAAAAGCGTAGGACAACTGATCGGGATATTAAGGGGGGAAAAGATCGGATGTTGTTTTCCTCGTATACCCCGTGAAATTCCATGTTTGGCAAACAAAGCAACACAAGCATTGAGTAGTAAACAAAGTAAAAACTCTCCTCTCCCTGGGTCCACTTCAAAGATCCCTTCAGTCCTATAACCTCTGTGGGTTCTACTTGGAACAAATACAAAAGTCTTTATCTCTTTCAATACCATCTGTTAACAAGAACATACAACCAACTGAATGAAGATTTTTTTTAAAAATAGAGTGGCAACCTCAACACAGCCACCGGATCTTCCCACGAACACAAACTATGGGGATGAACAACAGTTAAAAAAAGTGATGTTTTTTTTTAAAAATGCACACGACATACACATACACACAGGAGAGAAAAAAAAAAGCTTAAAAAATACAAAAATAAACTACACAAAAGATCTTCTGCGTCATTGCTTGCTAATTTTTTGGGAAGATTTTGCAAGATTTTTTTTGTGTGTGCTGCAAGTCTCAGTCCTAGCAAAGTCTGTCATTCATTCTCTACAAATCTCTTTGTCTTTCTTTTTGTTTTGTCCACTTTGAAGTGTCGGCCACCAGTCCTCATCTTGGGGTAAAAAGCGCACAGTGATGACATTACCAGGAGACTGGAGTCCAGTACGATGAATACAGACTTGGTTCTCGATGAAGCAAAATTTGTTTTGACCAAAAAAAAAAGAAAGGAGAAAAAAAAAAAAAAGATGTCCTCTGTCGTTGAGGACAAGTGCTTTATTTGTATCCATACCGATTTTTCCTCATCTAAACTCGTGCCTCCACAGCCTTTTTTCAACACTGTACATCATTTTGTGTAGTCTCTCTCTACATCCCCCCAGGATTCACAAAACAAAGACAAAAAGAAAAATAGGTAACATTGCGCTCAGGCTGGCTCCCAGTTTGTGAAAGATGTAAATGCTTCTCTATACTGCTCAACTACTGAAACAAGCCAAAAATAGATGTTAAACGATGGAAAGGGTTGTGACTGAAAAAGATAATGTGCTTCTAAGTTTGTGTTGCTCTAAAAATAGTACAACCAACAGAACGAGGAGGAAGGAGGGGTTTTTATCTACAGAAACATCTCTCAGATTGACTTTCATCTCGGCTTCATACGGTTGTTCTGCCTCCATTGCTGTCTTGATCCGAGACTTGAGGGTGGAGGATGAGATTAGGATGGAGGATGAGGAGGTGGTGGAGGAGGGGTGAAGGTCAGTCTTCCTGATAAAAGGACAGCGAGTGGAAAAAGGACAAAAGACTGGGAGGGGTCTCCAGGGCAACCTCACTGGTCCGTCCTTGCTTTCTTTGGACCAGTAGCCTTACTGCAAGAGCACACACAAAACCAGAATGAGCATTGCATGTTTTATTCATTGGCGTTAATGTCCAGCCTGTGTGCACAGTATGAAACATGAATACTCTACTTACGTATCAGGGGAGGTGCCTGGTCTTTTGGCGGCCGGTTTTCCAGAGGCGGCGTCTTTGCCGGATTCTACAAGGCAGAACATTTTTTTAAATATTTCTCTTTATCCAATAATGAATTGCTAACTTGCTAAAATTTGTAGGGCTGCCCCCCTCTTAGTCGATTAATTGTTTAAAGAGAAGAAGAATAAAAGATTTCTTTAGTCAATTTTATTCATACTGAAACGCTTATTTCTAAGAAACTTACGAGCACATCTCTCTGTAGAGCAACCCCGTCTCCCACAAAATTACGTTCCCATACAACTAAACTAAAATACGTTTTGAGGGACATCTTTTCTCCTGGATTAGGGTCGTAATTTTAAAACCGTGATAAACGTTGTAAATGGAAACAAAACAAAACGAAAACGCAACAAAACTACTTAAACTACTAAATCCGTTTCCTTCCAAACCTAGTTGAGGATGCAGTTTAGTTGTATGAAAACGTAACTGTAACAGAAGACGGGGCTGTTGTGGAGAAACTCAGTTTTACAGATGTGTTGATTAAACCAACTAATCAATTAGTCAACAAAATCTTAATGTGTTAGTCAACTAAGAATTTCCTTGGTTGAGGAAAGCCCTAAATATTTGAGCATTAGCTTGTGAAACTGTGTGCTCACCTTGCAGCCATCGGACTTGGGTGGCGGGGCCGTAGCCCTTCTCGTTGCGGGCGGCGATGCGGAAGATGATGGCAGGCTTGGTGGTGTAGTCGATGTGGGCGTTGGAGAGGCTTGACGACTGCACCAAACAAGAGGGGTTGGGTCCACAGTACACGCGCATGAAGGCTAGCTGTGCCGGGGTGGAGGCCTTGGCTTCGGCCGTCTGGTTGCTCTGGATGGCCAGGTACACGGAGTACTCGATGATCTTCCCCGACGTCACCGAAGGCGGCTCCCAGGTCAGGTGGGCGCCATCTGGGCTCTGTAGAGGGACAGTCAACGGTTATTACTCATGAGAACAGCTGGTGTTATCGTCATGTTTTACACACCTGTAAGTCAACAACAAAATAAGAAGAAAACAAGGGAAAAGGGCTTTACTGGTGTGTTTACCTTGCTGATTTTGATGGCGCAGGGTGCTCCTGGGAAGCCTGGTAGGCAGGTCTTGAAAGCAGATATCTCGGAGAACGATCCGCGACCACAAGCGTTGATTCCAGCAACACGGAACTTGTAAGCTGTTCCAGGCTGCAGCTCCATTTTCTTCATCTGGCCGTAGTCTGGCATGATGCCGGAGTCATCCTACCGAACAAAACAACAGAGATTAGAGACGCACTGAGCACGCTAACACAAAGTCATCCAAGCATGAAAGGAGCCTCCTGAGACACTTACATCTCCATGAGATTCATCTCCTGGCATGTAGAAGTGGGTGACAACCATATTTGTCACTTTAACAATTCCAACATCAAACCACTGGTTCTCTTTTTTTACAACAGGCTTCACTGGGGTTGGCTGAGGGGCTTGTTTCTGGAAGGAAACACAATTATTCACTGTTACATTTCTCCTCTTTGACCTGAAGCTGAACCAGCCAGATGTTGTACAATAACTCACCTCTCCCTCGATGCCATTGGCGACCTCTGCGAGAGCGGCTGCTGCTTGCAGCTTGGCAGGACTTGCCACCGATACAGAGGGTGCAAATGTGCTTGATGGAGCGAGTGCTGTGGAGCGAAAAGGAACAATACAATAAGGTCAATCTGCTGTAAAAACAGGCATCCAAAGTAAGCATTAAAAAAAGAGCTAAAAGTCTTACTCTCAGCGGTGGTACGAGGCAGCAGTGACGCCACAGCACTGGTGACTGCGGCGGCCATCTCGTTGTGTCCGTTGCTCTCGACAGAGGGGTCGTTGAGGCTGTCAGCGGGGGCGAGGCCTTCGGTGGGCAAGCTTGTGTCCACGGCGGCCTGCTGCGCAGCAGCCTGAGCCTCCTGCAGCTGCAACTGCTGCTGCTGTTGGACCAGCGCTGCCAGCTCCTGCTGGGTCAACATGATGGGGATGGTGGTGGGTTGCTGGTTCTCTCCAGTGGAATCTCCTTCATCTGTGAGCAGAGAAAATATTCAAGAATTCATACAAACTACGAGCATGACGGCAAAATGAGAAACTGTAAATTGTTGTTAACTGTTTGGGAGTGACCTATGACGCTACTAAAGCAAAACCAAGTGTGCAGAGAAATCTGACTTCACAAGACGATGGTTGAACTCACTCATTACGGCTTGCTGGGCGGCCTGGAGGACAGCTTGGATAGCGAGGGCCTGGGCTTCCTCGGTGGCGGCTGCCTGAGCGGCTGCCTCTGCTGCTGCAGTCACAGCCAGCTCCTCGTCCGACAGACCCGTCACCATGAGCGTGGCGCCCTGACCCTCAGACATCAGCTCTGAGGGCAGATTCAAGGCTGTAGCTGTGGCCGCTTCTCCCTGAGAGAACATATTATAGGTCACTTAATATATCTTTGACTGAATGGACTTGAAGCCTACACTGGTTTTGGTGACATTACAATGTATTTACCTGCGCTTGTGTCTCCATAGCGGTGGCTCCCTCTGCTGCAGGTGCAGCTTCTGCTGATGCCGTCTCATCAGTTTGCATGGGCTCTTCTGTGGAGCTGGCAGCAGTACCCACGCTATCTGTGATAGATGAGATCGACTGGAGAGAAACAAAGATAAAACATACAGATTGGTCACAACAGGAAATTATGTTTCTCTCACATCAAACCAAAAGCAAAGCGAATTTTCACCTTGCGTTACTTTGTGAGTTTGACTAGGGGATCATTTGTGTTCATTTGCATCACTCGCACTAGACGCTTCTCAGAGGAGGAGGAAGAGGAGTTTACCTCCAAGTATATACCAACAACGTTTAATTAAGCATGGCCGAAATAACCACTACTGGTACTTTGTGTTGTTGTGGAAGTCCAAGATGCGTCGGAAAACCAACTGCCGTATGGGCTCATAACATCATCCGGCGACGCTCTATGAATTTCGCAGAGCTGTATCTAGCAAGCCACACGTCGCTACAGCGGTATGAACCCAAAATAAAACAGATTGTGTTATGATTTAATTACAATAAACAGATCAAAAGCATGCCGAAATAACCGAAAATGCCGATTTGTAAAAAGTCTGAATTCATGCTTTGTCAGGTCTGTCCGCAAGACCACAACTTTTAAAATGCTTGTTTTCTGAATGGAGTTTGGATTGATCAGCGCCAGGCTGTGCTAACATTGCAGCTGCTCCATCAACACTCAACATATCGTCATCTAGGCACAAATACAGCAGCGATGTTGTTGTTTATACCATAGACGGTCTGTGGTTTATACACGTACATTTATACATTGAGTTTCGTCTGGTCTCTATAAATATGAGGTACTACAGAAGGCCTAAATATTTTTTTTTCTCCGTTCTGATTCAACAACATCAGGATGTTAGTGACGACAGGAGGAGAATCTCAACGCTGATGGGCTTTTTTGTGAAACAGCGTCACGCAAATGTCTCACTCGAGTTGAAATATTTCAGCACAAACTTGCGTCTATTCGCCTCCTTGCATTGACTTTGTATGTAGTTCACTTCATGTTTGGTGCGAATGCTCCTTTATGACTCAGACATCTGCTGAGATTAACACGACTCAGTATTGGTGGTTAGATCATCTCTTAATTCTGCCGGTATATTGGTGCATTCCTTACAGGTACAGAGGGTCCGGGGGCTGGTGTAGACTGAGTGACAGTAGTGATGGCCCTGCCCTGGGCGGTGGTAACCATGCTAGTTGCAGCGGTGGTGGTGGCGGCGGGGGCAGGGGCGACCACTTCTGTGCTGCTGGTACCTTCTGCTCCCTCTTCTGTCTGCTGGTCTGCTGATGGATACAAAAACAGAATTTAAGTTTGACTTCATACCTATAAATTAATTTCACAATCAATTCAGTCACAGTACGTGTGGGTATACCCGTACCTTCGCCTGTCTCCATGCTGCAGGTGGCAGTGGTGGCTGTGTTGGTGGTTCCAGTTTCGTGTGTTTCACATGGCGGGTTGGAGCAAACCCTCTGGACCTGGCCTGTCACTGTGCTGGTTTGGTCGCCTCCCATGCTGGAGGTGGCTGTGGACGGGGTGTTGGTGGTCCCTGTCTCGTGCGTTTCACAGGGCGGGTTGGAGCACACCCTCTGCGTGGTGCTCGTCTGGCCCGTGTTCATGTTAGATGACGACTGGGTGGCGGTGTTGGTGGTGCCCGTCACGTGGGTCTCGCAGGGCGGGTTGGAGCACAGCTGCTGGACTCCTCCCATGTTGGCCGACGCTGTGGTAGCTGTGTTAGTCGTCCCGGTTTCATGGGTCTCGCATGGCGGGTTGGAGCACAGCTGCTGGACTCCTCCCATGTTGGCCGACGCTGTGGTAGCTGTGTTAGTCGTCCCGGTTTCATGGGTCTCGCATGGCGGGTTGGAGCACATGCGCGGCGTAGACATGTTTGATGATGCAGTTGTGGCTGTGTTGGTGGTGCCTGTTTCGTGGGTCTCACATGGCGGGTTAGAGCACACCTGCTGCACTCCTCCCATGTTGGCCGACGCTGTGGTAGCTGTGTTAGTCGTCCCGGTCTCGTGGGTCTCGCAGGGCGGGTTAGAACAGACCTTTCCTGCTCCGATGGTCGCAGAAGAGGTGGTGGCTGTGTTGGTGGTTCCCGTCTCGTGGGTCTCGCAGGGCGGGTTAGAGCAGACCAGGGTGACGGTCCCGGAGCCCTCTCCAGCTGCTCCAGCTTCAGTGGAGCTGGGCTGTTCAGAGGTTGGCGAAGCCAGGATGGACACTGGTAGATCCTGCACAGGTTGAGCTTCTACACCACTGGGAGTTGTGATCAGAGTCACCTGGGTGGGCTGGTTCTGGGCAGAGGACAGTAAAGCAATTTAAGTTATCTTTAAATCATACAGCATGTTTCATACTCAAAAAGAATAATTGTATTCTCTCTCCCTGAACTCATATCTCATTGTGTTTCTAGCAGTCGCTCTGTCATCAACACCCCAACCTCTACAAACGTTTTCATGGAATTTAAGAGCTCATGATGCATACCGCTGCCATAATTTAATGTCCTGATGACTAAAATGCTAAATACAACCTGAGGAACAACGGTCTTACCTGCACTGTCATGGTAGAGGAGGGCAGTGCGGAGGCAGAAGTCAGGCTGGTCTGAGCAGCTGACACGGTTATGGCAGCTGGGCTGATGACCTGGCTGGACAGGGTAGCGATGGTTCCCAGTGTGGTGATGGGGGTGACCAGAGAAGCGTTGGAACTGTCCACTGTGTTTCCTGCCAGGCTGGAGGAGACGGTGCCGGTGACTGTCCCAAGAGTGGTGACACCTGGAAGGAATATAAGTGGCATTAAGGCGAGACTCTAAAGGCAAAAACTTTTTCATGCACTGATCAATTTAGAGATTTATTTTGCCTCCATAACATATTTTCTTTCAGACTAGTGGAAAGAAAACATCCAAAAAAACACATTTAGGCATTTATTAGAGCTGCAACGATTAATCGATTAGTTGTCAACTATTAAATTAGTCGCCAAGTATTTTGATAATTGATTAATTTTTAAGAAAAAAAAAGAAGTAAATATTCTCTGACTCCAGCTTCCAAAATGTGAATATTTTCTAGTTTATTTGCTCCTCTATGACAGTAAACTGAATGTCTTTGAGTTGTGGACAGAACAAGACATTTGAGGACATCATCTTGGGCTTTGGGAAACACTGATCGACATTTTTCACCATTTTATAGACCAAAAAACTAATTGAATAATCGAGAAAATAATCGACAGATTAAATCAACAATGAAAATAATCCTTAGTTGCAGCACTGGTGTATTTTACTAGACTTGTGTATCTTTGCATCTGTAGATTTCACCTAAATTCACCAAGTTAGCATTAAATAATGCCTCATTTGCATATTTACACATACAATTTCAGAAAACTTAAAAACCTCTTCCCCTGTAGTGTTTCACCTTAAAAGATGAAAACACAAAGGATCCAGAGTACAGTGTACAAAATCTGACTAAACTCAACTGTACAATAATTCGACTGTTCAATACTGTCATTAATACTAGTACATTTCAAGAAATTCATTTCTTATTTATACCATTCTGGCATTTATATTTAACACACTTAATAAATACCACTTCTCAGCATTTGTATTTACTTATTTGCACTGTGGTTATCTGCGATTTATATATTGCATGTTTTAATGCAAATATTCCTACATATATTTCATATATTCTCATTTTCAATTTTAGTATGTACTTTTATACTTTTTTTGTATACATATATTGTGTTATATTGTAGCTTTACATACATATTGTAGCAATGTTTTGATTTTCTTATATGTCTTTATGTTTATACAAGAACAACTGTAACTCCCGAATTTCCGCCCTGGAGATCAAAGTATTTCTGATTCTGATCTGCGATAACATATTAATGTGATCCAATAATAAATCATTGAAAACAAATCACGATAACATAGTTATTCTTACCAGTAGTCCCCTTGACAACCAGAGTGGTGACAGTGGGCTTAACAGCAGACACCGTCACTGGTGTGACAAGTCGAACACCACCCACGGTGCTCATCGGCACAGTGCGCAAAATAGTGCCAGGTTGCCCAGGAGCACCCTTCAGTACCACCTAGAGAGAGAGAGACACACACACACACACACACACACACACACACACACACACACACACACACACACACACACACACACACACACACACACACACACACACACACACGTCAGGGTTAGTCTCCTCAGGTGCAACATACACATGAGCAGAACAACAAAGATATAAACACTCAGTTTACCTGAGTCAGTCCCTGTTGGCCGGCTGCAGTGGCGAGTTTGGGCACGGCAGTGATGATTTTACCGGGAGTTCCAGTAGTCATCACCTTCGTGGTAAGGATTGTGATGGGCGTTTTCATGCCTCCACTGCTTGTCACACCTGCAAGGACAAAAGAATGTCAAAACACTACCCAAATACAAGATGCTGGTTAACCCTTTGAACTCTGCAATATAAATGGCCCACCAGTGCCTACATTGGTATTTTTTGCTTAATATGATGTCATTTCTTGGAGTATCTTCAAATGCTAAAAGGTTATGCAAGTCAATAAACCAGAATTGATAAAGTGTTGAAATTGTGTCATAAAAAAAAAACTAAATGTTTTTCATAAAATGTTATTAAATAAAACACACAAAACACATTGATCCAAAAGATTTCTAAATGTAGAAACATGAATAACATATTTCTCAATACTCCATAAGTTATTTGAACTATTTAGCAGATTGAGTGCAAAGGTGTTTTGATAGTTTCATTACGTTCCACACACAACGTAATGACATTATCTTATCATTCTTAGCATTCTATTGCAAAACAATTTAATGCTCTAGCTATTATGGTTTTTATTTTAGATCGATTTAAAACAGGATCATGAAAGCAATCATCTCCTGCGGCCGCCTGCTGGAGGTCCGTTTTTAAAAAGGGTTAATTTACACCTCTAAATAATTCTGAACATTTGTTTTTATTTACGATAATTGCCAAAATGTTCAGACCATTGCAGGAAACAATATACATAAAAAAAAAACTTCAAAGACTAAATCATTGCTACTTCTGTTGCGGCATGCCATCACCGCTCATCTGGAAATTCAACAGATGACAACAAACAGAGGAAAGTATTTGATCCAGATGTTCATCTGGTTCAAGTTTTGTTTAAACTCCAACACTTTGTAGCACAGTTCTCAGTCATAACTTTGCAGGCTGTTGTGATATGTAGATATGAATGTAAACTTGCGTGAGTTTAGACCTGCAGCTCCCGACTGGCTCATAATGGCCGACATGGGGATGGTCTTAATGATGGTGGTGCCCTGCTTAGTGGTGGTGGGAGAGACGCCGCTGATGTTGAGGATAGTGGGCTTGTTTCCTGCGCCTCCAGCCTGGGAAGTGGTGATGATGGTGGTTGGCTTACCATCTGCGGAGGTCACCAGCTTCAGGATGGTGCCGGCTGGGAGGGGACCCTTTGTCTGGGGAGAGAGGCACAGGTGATGCAAACCATTTGGAGAAAGACATCTGGTGCCTGTCTCAGGAGTTTTAAGCGACCTCATGTTTTTTGGTTTTTTTCCTGCACTCATGCAGATAGCTGACCTGTATGAGCTGTGTGAGAGGGTTAGTGGAAGCCTGGCCTGTGATAGCTGATGTCTGCACTGGCTTGGTTTGTACCACAGACATCATCTTGCCAAGGTTGGAGATCTGCCAACATAGGGAGAGAGACTCAAGTTCATGAGTCGCCGGAAAACATCGGACAGCACAGGGAGTTCAGTGGGAAGCCGGACCACTGGTGGCTTTGCAAATCATCCCAACCCTAACTGACCAACAGTCATGCAGATCACTAACATCATGTTCCCTGTTTTCTTAGGAGAATTCTCCAACAGTCACTTTAGGCCAAACTTTACTCCATCCCCCACTGGTTCAAGCTCAGTGCATGTTGTCACCGTCTTGTGACAAAACAAACAAAACGCACACACTAAGTGTGAAAAAGCAATTTACAGAATCCATGAGTTACAGCATGCATGTGAAAGCACCAAAGGGTGCTCTCAGAGTGGTGTTCCAGTATTACATTGTGCTACAGAGTGCTGCTCTCTTACCAGGGTGCCACTACTGCCCATAGTGAGGGGACTCTTGACCAGTGTGATGGTCTTGGTGACTCCTCCCACCACAGTGGTAACCACCTGGGCCTGCTGGGCCACTGTGACTGCACCAGACTTGTGCACGGTGATGATGGGTCTGGTGGTGGGAGAGCCTCCAGTCGCTGTGCCCACCTGGGCGGCAGCAGTTTTTAGCATCCTGGTGGCCGGATTACTGACCTACAAGCACAACATTATTTTCAAAATTGGCTTGTGACAGACAGAATGCACAAAATGTTAGAAATGAGTGTGTAGTGAGATCTGTACCATGAGTGGAGAAGCCATTTTCACTGTGGTTGTGCCGGGGGACACGGCTACTGTTTTGAGAATGGTGGCACCTGCAGGAACATTGAGGACAGTGCCTGCAGAGGAGGGCGGGATCTTCTGTGTTGCTGCAGCTGCTGCAGCTAAAGCTGCCATGCCACTCATCTGAGGGCTACTGCCAATTGGCTGAAAAAAAAAAAGAAGAACATTGGGCACATTTACAATGATATCTACTTCATGCAAAATCTTTAACAAGATAAAACACAGTAAGAAAATTGCTGCTCATACCGATCCTTGGGTGGTCTGGGCAGGCATTACCATCCGGACACCTGGCGGGAGGGATGTCAAAGTGACGGGGGATTTCCCTGGCTGGCTGGGGCGAACTGTGACAACAGATGTGCCTGTGGCAGACTGTTGAGCTGCAACCTTCAAGACAGCTGTAAGATAAGGGAACCGATGATTAGACGCCCTACTACAGTTTCCGCAGGAACGGCAAAATGTGTGTCAAAATACACATTTTACAT
This sequence comes from Sebastiscus tertius, assembly GCA_916701665.1. NCBI lineage: Eukaryota > Metazoa > Chordata > Actinopteri > Perciformes > Sebastidae > Sebastiscus > Sebastiscus tertius. The sequence continues at coordinate 16,254 of CAKAOH010038399.1, forward strand.
TAAATATTGCGGTGCTGCAGACCTACACATCATATTCTACAGACTTAAGAAAACATCTTTGTTTGGTACAGATCTCCGCAAAAATTCACACTATAATCATTTTAAGATGTTTTTCAATGAAAATGAGAATTATGTAAATGATAATTCCCTCTAATATCGCGATCGCGATATCACTCAAAATAATCGCAATTAGATATTTATTTAAATCATTCAGTCCTACTTCATGTGCAGCATTTTTGCAGTAGTTGAGCTTCCTGGTGTAGTGACAACCATGGAAATGTATGAGTTGGAAAAGAAGAATCATTAGTCACTAGTGTAATACCTGTCTGGGGTAGGCTCTGAGCAGAGGGTGCCGCAGCAGCCGGTGCGGGGCTCTTTGGAGAGTTCAGAGGCTGCACGGGGGTGGCACTCATGGCTGGTGAGGCTGCAGCTGGAGTCGCAGGGATGTCATATTTCTGCAGCTGCAGTAAGTAGGTGTCAGCGGTTGAGACGGCGCCCCAGCTCACCTCAAGAGAGTTTGTGTTGGCACGGACTAACTGCACCCTGGCAGGGGCGTGTGGCCGCTCTGGGGAGGAGACGGAGGACAAGAAGTTTAAAAACAATGACACTATTTGACAACCTGAGCCACTGAAGTCACTCTGAATGACAAAACCTACCTGTTTCCAGGTACCAGAGGTCTTTACAACAGACTTGGTTGTTCCAAGCTTTACGATAACCGTCACGGCCACTCCAAACGTAGAGTCTGGAATTGATGGCCACGGCACAGTGGCCAGCACGGGCCCGAGGGATGTTGTCTTCAAGAGTATCCATCAACACTGTCTCCCACAACATGGAGTCTACAGACACACACGTGGCACAAAAATTAACATCAGTGAAGCCTGTTTTACTCAAACAGTTTCAAAGTGTTATAAATACAGAGTTAGACAAACCTAGATTTAGGCAGGCAAGAGTGTTTGTGCACTTCCACTCCTTCTCGTGTGTGGCCACTTTGACATCGTCCATTACCAAAGGAACCCATCCTCCAAAAACATACATCCTGCACATTGAGAAAATTAAATCAGTGAGATGCTGCTCAGCCTGGTAATTTAAACATGATTAAATAAGACATTCAATATGTTTCTGCTTTGGTACAGCAGCTGTCTCACTTGTTTGTGATGGTGGTGGCAGAGTGAAGACTTCTGGGGAGCGGTGCTGTCCCACTTACTGATGGTTTGTTCCATGTCAGGGTTTCTGGAGAATGATCAGCAGTAGGATGTTATACAAAATCCCCTATGTATTCTGACACGCAATCAGATAAATAAAGTACCACAGATGAGGCAAACTCTCACACATCATTGTTGACATGGACTTTTTATCCTCTCTGAAAGTGTAGGCCTCTTAGGGTGACTATGTTTAATCCCCTTTGGTCTGATTGAGTGTAAATAGGCAGCCTCTGAGTGGCACCAGCTGGGGCATTTATAATTTTTCTAATCACACTTTTGGAAAACGTACCAATATCAAGTGTCCACAGATCTCCAAGGCGACAACCACTCATCCCTCCATAGATTATCAGGCGAGATTTCCTGCTCGTCTTTTCTGTGTATACCACAGCCGTGTGGCTCTCGCGGGGCGGAGGCAGAACGCCGTATGTGATTGGAATATCCCATCCGACCACACTGGAACCCGCACGAAGCTCAAGTGTGTACAGATCATTCAGGTATCTGAAGAATGAAAAACAGGCAAGACGTCACACTCATGTTGCTGGTTGAAGCAGAATCTCAAGCATCTCCTGCATCAAAGGAAGGAAAAACACGTGTACCTGGGAATGTTGTTTTTTGGGTCCTCGCTGTCATTGGCTAGTCCACCAAACAGGTAGCATTTGTTGCCAACCAGGGAAAAACTGTGGCCAAGACGAGGACAAGGAGGGGGGCCATTCTTCGGGTTTTTTGCTTTCAACTTTTTCCATTCCCATCTGCTGGCCTGTAACAAAATACATGGTTAAAACAACATATTATCAATAGACTAGGTATGACCTAATCTATCTCAGGTCATAGCAGAGGCTGTGACAAACACAAGTTGACCTCATTCCCTATTCTGACAAAATGATAAGGAGTTTAAAACTATGACTAAAACTGCACATACATTTTTTAACCACTAACCCTATTTTAAATGTTGCATTAACTTATTATATTTCCCATTTAATATTAATCTATTCCATTACCCAGAGGCTTAAAAACCCATCCGGACTCTGGTTGACAAAATATGATTGGGCCATACCTACTTTACCTCATAACCAGAAACAGAGCATATCTGTAATTTAAACTTCCTTCATTGTGCACAGAGGGAAGCTTTTGCAAGCAGGATAATAAAGATTCAATGGCAGCCCAAACACTATGCAACACACCTCCAGACTGCATTTTGTAAATCAGGATTAATGTTTTCATGGCTTACTTTCACCATCTATAGCTGAACTGCATGGAACACATTTACATTAGCATGCATGAAACTTACAATTCACAAAGATGGATTTGTTTTATTTGCTTCTTCTTGTGCTTATTATGTGAACAGCTATATCATAATATAACTTTTGCCATGGTTTTTCAAACTCTTTTTCTACATCAACAATCTCTGATGTAGATAATACGAGCAGGACAACTTACATATAAAATGTTTGTATTGTAAACATATTCGTCTCAATGTTATGCTTGCATGAGCAAATAAAACTAGCATATCTGGAAAAGTCTGGTTTGAGATCAACTATATCTTAATTTTCTTAACGTGCAAAAGAGAGTTTACCTGTAGTTCATAGAGATCGTTGCTGTACTTTCCATACTCCACCATTCCACCAAACACCAGCAATCTGGTGCCATCACAGACAAAACCATATGCAGCACAACCGGGGGGAATATCACCACGGACCGCTGGGATAAACCACTGGTTTGTTGCTAAAAAAACACAATAATGACAGTGCAGTTATCAGTTGACTCATATCAGAGGCCTGTACTACGAAGCAGGATTTGGCATTAGTGAGGTAACTTCAGGGTAAACTCTGGGTTTTCGGTCCTACGAAGGTGGTTCACTTCTTACTGGGGTAGATCGTCATGGTAACTTATGCTGGACAGCTAACCTGCTCCGGAGCAGGTTATGTTCCAGATAAGAGATCAGCTCGTATGAAAGCGCTGCCTACTGACCAATCAGAGCTTGGTGCGGTGATTGTATGATAATATTATACACATATGAAGAAGTTTAAGTCATAATCCAGACTAAAATGCAGGAAGGACAGCTGGCTGTATGCTGTGGGTGTTTACCTCTTTGTGTTATGTTTTTATATTTATGTTTTACGCGTTTTTGCTAAGACGCGTAATCTTTTCATCTATTGTACTCCTAAAAGATATTTATATCTACGACGACTATATCCGACTTTTGAGTATTCCGTTAAGTTAATAAATCTGTCAAATTTGACAGCTTCAACTGTGTTACTTTTATTCTGGATTATGTGTTTAACTTCTTTGTATTTGTCCAATATAGTTTGCTCTTCCTTTTGTAAAATGTGCCGCTCTGTCTGTCTTTCCGTCTGTCCGTCTGTGGACTTGTCTGTGTTTGCAATTGGTCAGATGCTGCAAACACTGCCTCGTTCATGTGAACGCAGCCAGATGAAGAAACCCTGGGTTGATTAACCGAGTTGATAACCACCTTCGTCGGACCGCTTAGCGTGATCTCGGTTGTTTGGGTTAGTGAAGCCAGATAACGAGAAGATACCCTGGGTATGTTGAACTCGCTTCGTAGTACAGGCCCCAGGTCATTCAAATTATGAAGGAAGTTTATGTTATGACCTAAACATGCAGAAGCAGCGTAAGTTTTTATGCACCAAATATCTGGAACAAGCTCCCAGAAAACTGCAGGACCAACTCCAACTCTGAGTTCTTTTAAAACAAAGCTTAAAACTTTCCTGTTTGCTGCTGCTGCTGCCTTTTATTAAACCAGATAATGCTCTTATACTGCACTAGAGCTTTTACTCTTGTGTGTTATATTCTATTTTAGCTTCTATCCTAGCTTTTATTTTTAGCTTGTTTTTATTTTCTAATCTTTAATGTTTTTATAACTGTGATTTAATTATGTCTTAATGTTCATTTGCACTTTGTCACAATGTTTTGAATGTTTATGTAAAGCACTTTGCCCTGTTGCTGAAATGTGCTCTACAAATAAAGCTGCCTTGCCTAAACATAGCTGACTAATTTAACCTTTTAACAACTCTCTTATTAACATTAGAATATGAACCAAAACCTACATTTAAGGATGGGGGATATATATAAACCAAACTTGCCTGTCCTTATTGGTTTGTGTGCAGGGAATTGGGGCAGATGATACACTTAAACCAACCAGCATCATCCATTTTATTTTAGCCCGCCTTTTTTAACCTGCATTTACCTGCTTCCTCCAGCAGAGGGGGACTGAATGTAATCAGACTGGCTCGGCCTGCTGAGGCCTGTAGCTACACATCACGAATTTATAAACAAAACACAGCTGTTTATAAACGGAGACTCAAAGCTAAGAGGAGTTGTGTGCTATTCCACATCTGTAGATTTGTTAAGTTATGCTTGCTGAGGGAAACAAATAAAGTTATACATGCAGAGTTTAGTCTTACCGGTGTTGTATACATGTAATTCATCCACAATCCCTTCGTTTCCTCCACCAAACACGACCATCAGCTCCTTGATGGCCACCGCTCTGTGTCCGTGCCTGGGCCGCGGAACGGGACCGGACCATCCGAGGACCCGCTTCCACCGCGGCGTCAGAACCGCCGCCGTGGTCCCAGACACCGCGGAGCCAGGGCCAGACATGATCTCTGCAATAATAAAGGGACATTTGTAACTTAACTGCTGAAGTATATGTGTTATTTTACACGTTAACGGCTGTTAGAAACTCATCAGCAGGAAACCGAAGATAACTTCTACAACAGTTTGAGCGGTTGTAGCAGTTAGCCGTTAGCTTTCATAGTTAGCCTTTAGCTTTCATAGTTAGCCGTTAGCTTTCATAGTTATCCAGCCGTTAGCTTTCATAGTTATCCAGCCGTTAGCTTTCATAGTTATCCAGCCGTTAGCTTTCATAGTTATCCAGCCGTTAGCTTTCATAGTTATCCAGCCGTTAGCTTTCATAGTTAGCCTTTAGCTTTAATAGTTAGCCGTTAGCTTTGACGGTTGGCCAGCCCTTAGCTTTCATAGGTAGCCGTTAGCTTCCACAGTTTTAGCCGTTAGCTTTCATAGTTAGCAGTTAGCTTCCACAGTTTTAGCCGTTGGCTGTCATAGTTAGCTTTCACAGTTTTAGCCGTTAGCTTTCAAAGTTAGCCGTTAGCTTTCATAGCTAGCCGTTAGCTTCGATAGTTAGCCGTTACCTTTGATAGTTAGCCGTTAGCTTTCATAGTTTTAGCCGTTAGCTTTCAAAGTTTTAGCCGTTAGCTTTCATAGTTTTAGCCGTTAGCTTCCATAGTTTTAGCCGTTAGCTTCCATAGCTAGCCGTTAGCTTTCATAGCTAGCCGTTAGCTTTGACAGTTAGCCGTTAGCTTTCATAGCTAGCCGTTAGCTTTGACAGTTAGCCGTTAGCTTTGGTTTAATGAACACATTCAATCCAAAAAACCCAAACAGATGCCGACTAAGAGCTTTTCCAACCTCTACTGGTGTCTAACCCTCAACATAGAGGTGTAGTTGTTGTAATAAACACAGAGAATCTCTCTACAGTCTAACTTTAGTCTGAGTTGTTTCCAACCATTGAATTCAACCAATGGAAGCCGCCATCTTGTAACCAAACAAACCGCCGCTGCCAGACTGAAAAATGGCGGAAGCGACGAGAAAAAGAGAAATAGATGAAAGCAGAGCTAACTACAGCCGCTACAGAACACACTGAATAAAAACAAACCCAACACACTGGTAGTGACCGAACAAAGCAGACCATCACCTCGCTTCATCATGATCTCAGCCCTCAGTTAGAGCTGTTATCAAGAGTCGGCTATTTTCATGCTTCTCTGGGAGTCGCCATCTTGTAGCTAACGAGCTTAGCATCCACTGCTACCACTTTAATGTAAATATTACCACAACAACAACAATATAATCTCACTTTAACAGCTGCAACAGCGTGAGAACAACCTGCCTCAACTCACATGGACTAATTTACTGAGATATACTATAAAAACCACCCGTAGCAGTGTGTTTTTCCGTTAGCACTAACGGCTAGCTGCTCAACCTAATTTACCTCAACAACCGTTAGCTTCGAAGCTAGCATCTGTCAAAGAAATTCACCCGGTTTTACACTTAAATGCACTGTAATTATGTTTAACCTTCACATGCATATTTTACCTGATAAAACCACAATTGCAACAACACCTTTAAACCTTCGCTAAACTGCTTTAAACTGCACAACCAGAGTGTTATTGTGTTTCATGCCGTGTCTCTGGAAGCAGCCATCTTTTCGGCCTCGTCTAGTTTCTAACAGAAGCTCCCACAAGAAAAATGGCCGGACTGCTAGTCTGAACACAACAAAACATCACAAACCACACACAAAGGCGCAGCGGTATCACAACTTCACTCACTTATTTCGATGCAGGAGTTGCAAAAGCACAGGTTCGTGGTCTTATCTCGCGGCAATAATCCAAATTCATTCGGTTTTTATGCAGAAGTATTTCCTCTCATGCCTGCCTGGAAGCTGCCATCTTCTTGACAACCAGAAGGCGGAGGAAGATGGAGGAGAAGCTGGCGTCACCCAAAGTAAAGATGGCGGCGACAGAGATAAACCATTTCCGACAGATAAACACTCAGTTTATTATCATTTTACTTGTGTTAATAAGCTACAAATGCGCCTTATAATGAGGCGCTTTAAAGAACACTTGATATATATGTAAAGTAAACATAACAGGAGTTTCAGTAAATTACAGCAAGTTGTGTTTATAGCAGTAGGCTTATTGTCCCTTAGTAAAGATGGCGACTCTGCTGAAACTAAGCTTTTATTTTAATATTTCAGGAGATGCTGTTTTTTTCTCCGCTCTAAACCTACTTATATATGCCTATACATGCGGAATAATAGTGTAAAAGCACTAATTTACACATTACTGCTCACATGTAGGTTACTAGTACAGTTACCACGCCCACACCTCCATTAGTGCGCCCTCCACTGATGCAAACACTGCACTACTATTGACATCAATTAACACACATCCTCTCTGTCTGTCTTCAAAACAGTGTTATGTTCAGACACATTTCTCTACTGGACTCACTGAAAAGATGAGGACAATTTAAAATTTGTTTTCATTTTTTATTCTATTTTATTCTAACATTTTTATCTTCTTTTGTTATTATACTGCTTATTTGCACCAACAAAACCAAAGCAAATTCCTAGTGTCTACCTCTTACACCTGGCAATAAACACATCTGATTCTGATTCTGATGAGAAAATGTTCCAAAATGTGGAAACGTTTTGTAAGATTATTAAACTTCTTCTATCTAATTTGGTTTGTGTTTTTATCTTTGTCTGTTTCACAAGATATTCCCCAATTATCTTATAATTCACTTCTTGAATACAGTGGGTTTGCCAAAGACACAATCTAATTTAGCTACAAAGAAATTAGAAACATTATTGTGCAATATGGGGATGTGGGTTTATATGTTACACATTTTCAGGATCAGCATCAGCTGGTATTTCCATACCTGCTTTGATACACAAGATATTACATCCAGAGTAAAACCATACAGAAGAAGAAAACAATAATAATAATATATATTATATCCTATTATGCAATTTTCTTGAAATTTTCTATAAAAGACAGAGACAGTGTAAATGTATGGCATCTGTTGTCCCTGGGCATGTATAAAATGCTCATATAACAATATAAAAACGTTAATTCCACAGACCTTAATGACAATATACCAATATAAACATTGTTTAAATCCACATTAATAAATCCACATATAGGACATACATCAAACTTAATATTGTTATATGTGTAGCCTGTGCATACTAGTTACTACACCATAGTTTTTTATTTCTGAATCATATGTAATGCCTCAGAAGTTCCCATGTGCCAGACACTTCAGAGCTTCAGAGTAGCTGAACCTGACCTCTGACCTTCATCTAAAGGAGAACAGAGATAATTATTGCTATTTATATAAACAAATATATAGCATGATTTATTGCTTCAATGATAAATATATGAAAAAGCCATCTAATTACTGTAAATGAAAATGAACGTGCTTATAGTTTAAATGTTAGACTTCTGTCTGAAAAACAATGTTTTCCTTTTTTGCAATGCACTATTAGATAGCAGTCTTGTTGTGTTTGTTTTGGTCTGCAGCTACAATGAACAAGTTATGTACAAATAAAACGGGGAAAGAAGGGCATTTTGGTTCTTATCTTTTTTTCTTTACAGATTTTATTAATGATTCCCTGTGCTGTCCTTGTACTGAAATGAAAAAAACTTCCATTTTCCATTTCCATATGCAAGTCATACAGAGTGAAGTGGAGGTACTGACATCATATGAAACTAGAAAACCTAAGGTATCCATTGGTACCAACCATGTCATACTAGCTTGTCGAGAAGGAGGCTAAATAACACTAAAAAGTTACACTAAATTTTAAAAAACGGTCATGTCCATTTTCAAAGGGGTCCCTTGACCTCCGACCTCAAGAAATGTGAATGAAAATGGGTTGTATGGGTACCCACGAGTTTCCCCTTTACAGACATTTATGATAATCACATGCAGTTTTGGGCAAAAACATGCAGTTTTTTTAATGCAGTATAAATGTGTTATTTTCACCTATTCTAAAAATGAATGTGTTTGAATATTTCTGCATGCCGGGGTCCCTAAACAGTCTTAGAAATGCATAAATTGGGAATGGCAGGTGGATTTTAAGGGGTTAACTACGTAAAAGCTAAAATAATATTCAATTAGGAGAACTTGGGATCCTAGTACCATTTTGCATCTTAACAATACAATACAATACATTACAATAGGTGTTTACTTTTGGCCCGTGGCCCTCCATTGAGCTCTAGTTTTGGCCCTCCAAGGGAAAAAGTTTGGGCACCCCTGATATAGAGTAAAGAACCATAACTGCACAACCTAACAGGAGTTCTCACTTATTCTGTCTAAGCTAACGGGAGAGTTGGGGAGATGTCAATCAAGGACAGTCTGCAGACGCCCACGCAGCCTGCACAGAGGTCTAATCACCTGTCAATCACAGTCACCTGTGTGTGGGTGAGCCAGGCCTTGAACTTGGGTTGTTTTAGTTTAGTTATGAAGCAGTAATGGTGCAACACTAAAGCTTATCACAATTAATTGACTGAAAGATGAAAAGGTCACATTAAAAATTAAGACCAGACACCACTTACATTTCAACAATATTATTACGTACAAAGTGCAGCCACTCCTTCCGCCTTCTAACACGGACCTCACATAACCAGTGAGAAAATACTCACACATCGTGTTATGTTATTATAACAGAATGTAAACATGTTGTGCGGAAGTAATATTTTAATATATAATATGTTGTCCTATACATCACTCTTTGTTAACATACAATGCGCTAATTTCTCCTGTGCCAATGCAGAGGCTCAGTTCAGAGCCTAACTGAATGACATTGCCGTGCTAATGAGTGACCACAACATAAGGCTGCACCGTCAGACGCAATCTGTTAAAACTCATGACGAATCGCTTAAACCCAATACTCTGATCAATGCTTAATCTACTCTGTGTCAATCAGTAATAAAAGATATTTAAAAAAAGGTATAGCATGCATGTATTGATTAATATCCGGCTGTTAAACAGCTTCTTTCTCACAGCAATCAGACTGCTCAATCAGAGAATGTGCACTGCACTTAAGAAACTGTTCCTTTAAAAATATGTTTTAATTTTTAAATTATAAATATTTATTTCATTCTATTTTAGCATACTTTTAGCTTATTTATTAGTGCTCTTATTTATTGGCCCATTAATTTATAGTTTTTACTAATTGTTTTGCACTGAATTACTGAGTGGTGGATGTGTGAAATACAATTTTGTTTTTATGTGGAGCATAAAAATGACAAATAAAAGAATCTTGAATTTTAAAAATAACTTTTTAATAAAATTAATTCAAAGATCAAAAATGTTAAAATAAGATACAATAAACCTTTTTTGATCCCCAGAGGAGAAATTCAGGTGTTGGAGCGGCACAAGACAGAAATAATTACAGATAAATAGAGAAAAAATAAGAATAGATAAAATAAGAGGTATGTACAACTAGTATAAGTAAAAGAAATATGAACTACACAAGTGTAGTTAAAGATAAAGTTACAAGTTACGAGGTAAAGTGACAGGGTGTGGCTAATAGCAGTAGTCTATGTGTAAACAGTGTACCCCGGAATATATGTAATGACGGGCTACTTAGTGTTGTCTGTGTTAATATAGCAACAGCTTAATAGGTCAATTGTTCAGTAGGTTGGCACAAACCTTTGTCACATGTAGTTCTATGGAGTCCTTTAAATTAAAATCTCTTCTTTCCTTTGTTCCTCAGGAAATCCCTTTCCTGACCAGGAGAGGGATGTATTCTGATGTCGTAAAGAAACACATTCAAACAGATTAAGATAGTGATTCCAAAAACGAAATAAAATAAAAGAAAAAGTGGAGATATCTGAATTTTCGTTAAAAACTTCCATTAAAATAGTTTATAATTACCTTTTAACTAAATGAGCTTTACAGTTAAAACCTTTGACTCCAAATCATTTTTAGTCCTATAATCAAACGAATGTCATTGTGATTGATCTGACGCTTTTAATTTTCAGCCGTTTCCCCTTAGCTTTTTGTTAATGTAAAAATGTGATAGGGTAGCATATCCCAGATTTCAAAATCAAGGAGGAGAAAATACTAGCACTTCACTTGTTTAATTGGCTCACATCACAACTTGATGAAATTGTGATGTGAGCCAATTAAACAGATGAAATGCTAGTATTTCCTTGATTTTGAAATCTGGGATGTGCTACCCTATCACATTTTTATGCTTAATGGACTTTGGGTCTAGCACTCCGTCACTGTGAATCCCATTGTTGAAGCACAACCTCCTTTACCTAAACACAATCCACTTTTTGTTAATGTATTGGTGATTTGAATCAGTTTGAACCACAAAAGCAAGAAATATACAATAATTTGTTTTAATTCACAGCAGCTCATCTGTCTTATACTGATGCTCAGACCTGCCTTATGTCTTGCTCGTTGCCAGGACAAGGTGATCTCCAAAGGCCCCCCGCCAGCAGATTATTTAAAGGCCCAGGACAACTGACCCAGTGCTGAAGCTGCTATGAATTGAATCAATTACCTGCTTTTTGCTTGAATTCCTAATGATAATGACCGTGTGTGTTGACCTAGAGTGAACGAGCGGAGCAGCAGGTTAAACAATTCAGTGGAGCTCAGACAAACATCTTGACCTTCCCTACCGCTCTGAGCTGCCGGTAATTGTTTACACACGGTAAGAGTCTTAGGAAGCGGCTGGAGAACCGAACTTTGAGAGCCTAAAGAGATCGTGATTTAAAGCCTCACAAGTGACATGGATCAAGGATTATAGCAGCAGGGGGTGGAGGTTTTTTGAGGTGATTTAAGAGCATCACAGCAGATCAGTGTGTCAGCCTGTTTGAAAGAATATTTTCTCGTGCTATCACATCTGTTAACCCACATTTTGTTGCCTTATAGTCATATATAGATAGATAGATAGATAGATAGATATAGATAGATAGATAGATAGATAGATAGATAGATAGTTCAAGTTTCCAGCATCACAGTTCCATAGTGCAAACATATTAGTAAAAAGACACAAGTAAGTAATACAGAGTATAAACAAATAAAAAACTAATATATATATATATATATATATATACCAGATATAAACATAACAAGATATGAAGAAACTGTTAAAAATGAATATAGTGCAGGGTAACAACTGAGATACGGGACTATTAAAAATGTGAATATAGTGCATAAAGTGATATAGTGCTGGATAATAAAATATGGGAGATATAGATATTAAGAAATAATCAAATGTTGTAAGAGTCTAGAGAGAGCCTTTCACATTTTTTAAAGTTACCTGCAGGCCACCGTAGTTCTCCAACACGCTTGTGAAACCACGGTAACGTGAGCCGCAGAGTAAGGATGGCCTCTGAGCGAGGCGAACCGCGTTTCCATGGTTTTGCACTCGGCGGCTCACGTTATCGCAGTCTTCTAAAGGGAGGAGTGAGCGGAGGGGTACTCAGTTGGTTGCAATCTCGAACCACAACACTAGATGCCACCAAATCCTACACACTGTAACCTTTAAAGACAGGAAGTACAGAGTTATGGTAGGAGTCTCTGCTTCCATGACGGTCAGCAGATGTTAACAGAATATTCCTCAAACACAAAAATATCTGATTCTGATGTGGAAAAATGTAAATACTCTGCTTTGCGTGGAGATCCATGCTCAACACATGGTAATCCATTCTCAATCCTGACACGATAACGAAGGTAGAGATCATCCATCCTAATACTATCAGAAAGCAGGTTACCTGGGGACAGACTGAATGTGATTAGCCGCTGTAACATCGCTGATGACCGGATTAGCTGATTCCAAAACAATGGTTATCCTTCCAGATTGGATCATTAATCGAAACAGCTTGTGTGCTAACCTCAACTAACATTTGAATTTATGGGTGCATACATGTTTTTGTCAGTACATCGAGTATTTAATGAGTGTCTCAATGTACCGTGTGTCATTGCTTTCGACCTGTAATAGTGTCTCAGTAATGAGATAAGAACCGGATGCCATTGATAACATCCTGAAATCTTGTACTGGGCTCTGACCTATTTTTATTCCCCTGTATAACGTGCCAGATGTTGCATGCTTCCTGTGGTACGTTAATCTCCTCAATTAAGGTGTCTATTAATTATTCAATCATTCAATTAATTAAATGCTCTGTCAGACAGCCCTATAAATGTACCCCAATCCTCTGTACTGGACTGCGATAGCCATAGAGCAGGAGACGCTGAACTGACCGTCACATGAAAAGCAAATTTTGATTTTCCTTATTTACATTCAGGGCAAAATGAAGCACAGCCGTATTACAGAGCTTCCGGAGGATTTCTGGATCCCCATCCCTCTGGATACGGACAACATCACGTCTCTCAGCCCCTTCCTGATCCCCCAGGACCACCTAGCAGGCTCAGGCGTCTTCTATGGAATGGCCATATACATGTTTTTTATATTCACAGTGGGCACGTTCATCAATGCGCTTACAGTTGCGTGCACCATCCAAAACAAGAAGCTCCGGTCCCACCTCAACTACATCCTGGTGAACTTGGCCGTGTCGAACCTTCTTGTGTCCTGTGTGGGGTCCTTCACTGCCTGCTGCTCCTTTGCAAACAGATATTTCATCTTTGGAGCGCTAGCATGCAAGATTGAAGGTTTTATGGCGACGCTTGGCGGTAAGATTTAAGCGGTAGTTTTGAAACAATTTCATTTGATCATGCCTTTCTGTTACTGGACTTATCTCTAATGGTTTGGAAAACGGTTTTAAGTTGTCTGTGTTTGTCATTCCAGGTATGGTAAGCCTGTGGTCTCTCGCTGTGATAGCTTTTGAAAGATGGCTGGTCATCTGCAAGCCGCTCGGTAACTTCATTTTCAAGCCCGACCATGCTTTAGCTTGCTGTGCATTCACCTGGGTGTTTGCAATGATCGCCTCAGTTCCTCCACTGGTCGGATGGAGTAGGTAAGCAACAGAACACCAACCAACACACTGAAACACATCAGAAAACTGGGAAGCTGGGTTGTATATCAATGCTTTTGTGATTATCCCTCCAGGTACATCCCAGAAGGCCTGCAGTGCTCCTGTGGTCCAGACTGGTACACCACAAACAACAAATACAACAATGAATCCTACGTGATGTTTCTCTTCGGCTTCTGCTTTGCTGTTCCCTTCGCCACCATCGTCTTCTGCTACGTCCAGCTCCTCATCACAATGAAAATGGTGAGGCTAATGATTATGAAATGCTGCTCAAAAACGATTTCTACAAAATGGTAAATTAAACTTAACTGTATCTCATATGTAGAATCTGCAGGCAACGGTACAAGATTTTGGTATCGGACGTGTTTCTGGCTTCCGTTTTGTAGTCCGAGTAGTATTGACTAATCACGTTTGAGCCAGGCGGCTACTTCCGTGTCTGAGAAGTGAAGCCAATGCTGAAGTGCCTTAAACCTGCATTCTTTCTAACAGCCAGCAGGGGGCGACTCATCTGGTTGCAAAAAGAAGTCTGATTGTAAACAAGTCTATGAGAAAATGAGCCTACTTCTCACTTGATTTATTACCTCAGTAAACATTGTAAACATGAGTTTAAGGTCTCAATCACTAGTTTCAAGTCTTCTTCAATACAGCATGATGTTCATTTAGTAAATGATGGTCCCATTTAGAGTCAAATAGACCATAAAGCAGGGGATGCTTTAGGGCGTGGCTACCTTGTGATTGACAGGTTGCTACCACGGAGTTGTCTGGTCTGGGAGTTGTCCAAGTTTTTCGTCCAACAACTTTAAACCTTTCACAATGTGTTTTCAGTTCATGAAAGTTAATTATAACATTTTGGTCGCCTAAAAAATGTCTTATTCAGCATTCGGTTGTACTTGGTTCCACTCTCTCGTGTCACTTCTGGTTGCAAAAAGCCAAGATGGCTACAGCTAAAAACCAAGATGGCAATGGCCAAAATGCTGAACTCGAGACTTCAAAACGACGGTCCACAAACCACAAACCACTACGTCCACTTCTTATATACAGTTTATGGTTCAGGCAGGCTTTGGTGGAATGCAGGTAAACACCGTGTGGGGAGCAAACTATGTGGAACGAATTGGCTGAATTTCAATCTGGGAACCCACTGGCTATCGTCTGATGATGATTTAGCGTTTTATTGATTTAAAGTTAGCTTGTAAACTTGTGAAACAATCCAGTCGTACACGTTGTCTCTCAACTCCAGCTCCACCTGGAATCTCAAGTTCCTAATTGGACCATAAACAATGAGCAGAGCAGGGAAAAGGAAGTCCTGGCCTGGATATTCGCTGGCTACACCAGAACCCCAGAAATATAGCCCCTCCGTCATTAAACTCATCGGTTCTGAGATTGGTGCACATACCACGAAACATGAAGAAGTCATGAGACTCAACTCACTTCTCTCACTCAACAGGCAGCGAAGGCCCAAGCTGAGTCTGCCTCCACCCAGAAGGCAGAGCGGGAGGTGACCAGGATGGTGATCTTCATGGTGATGGGCTTCCTGGTGTGCTGGTTGCCCTACGCCAGCTTTTCTCTTTGGATCGTCAACAACCGCGGGCAGGTTTTTGACCTGAGGCTCGCTTCTGTACCGTCGATCTTTTCCAAGTCCTCTGCCGTCTACAACCCGATCATCTACGTTCTCCTCAACAAACAGGTCAGCTGGACGTCATCATCACATTGAAAACACATTACAGTAAACGGTTTTTAAGGTTCATTTTTAAATTTGTTTTTCCCTTTCAGTTCCGTTCATGCATGATGAAGATGCTGGGGATGGGCGGAGGTGAAGATGAAGAGTCGTCTTCTTCGTCAGTGACTGAAGTCTCCAAAGTTGGGCCTGCTTAGACCGAACAGACTGTCGACCTCTCTGCCACTAATGGTTGTGAATTGTAAATAACAGTAAATGTACGCGTGTTTTGTCATATGAAAAAAATATACTGTATGTGGAGTGCTGCAATTAAATAATAAAGAAATTATAAATAATCTGCAAAGTGAAAAAATAAAAAAAATACAAATATATGCTGTTTATGGTGTCTGTTTGTTGTTGATACTGGAAAACAACTTAGTCACTGTTTTGGACTGTATATATACGGCTTCCTTATATGATTGTGTTGTGTTGTGAAGCACATATTCACTGCAACATATGTGTTGTGAAAATAACTTTTTTACTGGAAAATTCAAAAATTGCAATGTGATGTCATGTTATTTTTGTTACTGTTAATGAAGGCGACTGATCCATCATTTCATCCATCCATCCTCCAGCTCTTCCTGGGGGACCCCGATGTGTTCCCAGGCCAGATCAGCATGTTCTGGGTCTGCTCCGGGGGCCTCTTACCAGTTGGCTGTGCCCAGAAAACCTCCAAAGGGAGGCGTCCTGACTGATCATTGGTGTTAATATTGATGTTTTATATGTTGCTTTGAATGTCCCGATGTAATTCAACACCAACATTTTTATTTGTTCATTTCAAATTCATCCTCCGGTCTCTGTAATATCACCTGCCTCCCCTCATACAATGATGGCCTTCTCTGCACTGGGTTGTTGGAGTGACATATAGCTGACTGTACTAGTGAGCATCTTCTGCGATCACACTGTGTTCTCAACGGTCTCACGCACTCTTTAAGCTCGAGGAAGGAGGCAAAATTCCAAACAGGTAACACGAAGCTTGAGTTAAACCGGTAGAGTGGATTACAAAAGGCCACAGCGCATGAGATTATCTGAATTAATGTTATCGGAAACCAGATTATCAGGCTAAGACCTGCTGCGCTCTTCCTTAAGAAAGTGGGATTAACCTGTTGAACGGTTTTGATGTTAAGAACAATGCACATCTACGCAGAAGGTGCACCGTATACTGAACACATTGGAAGACGAAGGACTGAATCTTAAAATTCATATTCTGATCCACATTTGGTGATGTTCTCGACAGCAGGATGTGTCAGCTTTCATATTCATAATTTAGATCATTGTTTTAGTTACCATAGTAACAGCCTCTTAGCACCAACACATTTCCAACCATTATCACATGCATGTGTATTTTCCAATGACAATTTGCAGCATGTGCTAACTGGCTGTTTCCTTTGAATGCATGGACAGACGTAATATCAGGGCCGTCTGCCAAAAGTCCTGGCTGTAACCGCTTTGGCCGCATGGCAAGAAGGTAAAACCACTAAATGACTTACAATGAATGCAACTTAATCAGTTATTCATAGCATCAATTAAACTATTAGTGGGAATGAGTGACCTCATAGGTGACCCCACCTTTATAAAAGAGACGAAGAGACTCCACAAGAGACGATAGGGACGCAGACTTCACAGCATTCATGTCTGCCTCTTAAAACTTTTATTTTTTTATTATATGATATATGTGATACAGGGAAAGCAACAACAGAAGCAAGGAGAGCACTTGTTGTATTATTATTAATAGTCGTAAAAAGGGCTAAATGAGGGCAGATCGTGGCATGGAGCTGCCAGAGGATTTCTGGATACCCGTCACCCTGGACACCAACAACATCACGTCACTCAGTCCCTTCCTGGTTCCTCAGGACCACTTGGGGGGCTCGGCCACCTTCTACGCCATGGCGGGATTCATGTTCTTCGTATTCACGGTCGGCACGAGCATTAACACCCTCACCATTGCGTGCACCATCAAATACAAGAAGCTCCGGTCCCACCTCAACTACATCCTGGTGAACTTGGCCATGGCGAACCTTCTTGTGTCCTGTGTGGGCTCCTTCACTGCCTGCTGCTCCTTTGCAAACAGATATTTCATCTTTGGAGCGTTAGCATGCAAGATTGAAGGTTTTATGGCGACGCTTGGCGGTAAGATTTAACATTTAATCATGCCTTTTTTATTAATAGACTTGTATCCAAGGGTTTGAAAAAGGTTTTAAATGGTCCGTGTCTGTCATTCCAGGTATGGTAAGCCTGTGGTCTCTCGCTGTGATAGCTTTTGAAAGATGGCTGGTCATCTGCAAGCCACTCGGAAACTTTGTTTTCAAGCCCGACCATGCTTTAGCTTGTTGTGCATTCACCTGGGTGTTTGCACTGATTGCCTCAGTTCCTCCACTGGTCGGATGGAGTAGGTAGGCAACAGAACACCAACCAACACACTGAAACACATCGGAAAACTGGGAAGCTGGGTTGTATATCAATGCTTTTGTGATTATCCCTTCAGGTACATCCCAGAAGGCCTGCAGTGCTCCTGTGGTCCAGACTGGTACACCACAAACAACAAATACAACAATGAATCCTACGTGATGTTTCTCTTCTGCTTCTGCTTTGCTGTTCCCTTCGCCACCATCGTCTTCTGCTACGCCCAGCTCCTCATCACAATGAAAATGGTGAGGCTAATCACAAAAATAATACCTTCAATTAAACAACATAAACTTCAAATGTAGTTACTTTGGTTTACTAAAAAAAGCTTTTGAATAGACAGAATTTTTACATGTGACACTGACATTTATATTTGAATGTCATCTTATGTCTTCAAAACCAAAGTATCATCCAACTGACTTCTTTTAAGACTGTCAACACATGTCCATGTACAATCCTTGCAATGCTGTTCCATCAACAATGTGTTTCTGCAGCCGAGTAGGTGTAGGAAGCCCCTATTGACCCACATCTATGGTGCTTCTTGCGACCGATAACGCCCATTTAATGGCCTGACAACAGTTGAATTGGATGGGTTCTGACAGACATGGTTCAGAAAACACAGTCTTCTTCAGTCACTGTGATACTACCGGCTTAGTAAAACGACTTTGACCTAACGTCGCCTCTCATCCTCAACAGGCAGCAAAGGCCCAAGCTGAGTCTGCCTCCACCCAGAAGGCAGAGCGGGAGGTGACCAGGATGGTGGTCCTCATGGTGATGGGCTTCCTGGTGTGCTGGTTGCCGTACGCCTCCTTCGCTCTTTGGGTTGTGAATAACCGCGGGCACGCGTTCGACCTGAGACTGGCGACCATACCTTCCTGCCTCTCGAAGGGCTCTGCAGTCTACAACCCTGTTATCTATGTTCTCTTCAATAAACAGGTGGGTTAAATGTTGTGACGAACAACAAATTTAAAGCAAAGATGCATCCACATGCATCTAACTGTTGGGCTGAAAAAGTGCTAAAATAGAGGTATTATCTGATGTTGTTACATAATCATGTTTCCTCCTCTTAGCTTTTAACAGACCATACAGTAACTTGGAAAATTACTTGTTTGCAGAAGCTTTGAGTCAATGCTGTATCTTATGGATTTGAGTATAGGATACCTCACTAAAAAATAATAAATAAATAAATTAATTAATTAATAAATAAATAAATAAATAAAATACACTTATTTATATAGCAACTTTCAAAAACAAGTTTACAAAGTGCTTCACAGACATAAAAACAGAAAACACAGTGCAATTAAAAAAATGTTTTAGATAAAAGACAATAAATAGATGTCTTAAGAATAAATCAACGAATAAAATAATAAAAACATTTTAAATCATTAATTTATCCACTTCACGATGCCACTGTGAGTAGAAATATTCCGATAGCACAAGTTTCTGTTTGTAGAGAGTAAAAATGAGACAATCCCACTGAAAACTAGTGCATCTGCCACAGTGCTTGTTTTCATACAACCTAGCAACCAAACTTTTTTCTCTCAGTTCTCTTCGTATATGATGATAAAAACAGACACCATATGCACATTTTAATTACTTCGATGATCTGTTTTTTCCCCTTTCAGTTCCGTTCGTGCATGATGACGATGCTGGGGATGGGCGGAGTTGAGGAGGAATCCTCAGCATCACAATCAGTGACTGAAGTCTCCAAAGTTGGACCTGCTTAGACCGAACACCAAGACTGACCAATGCCACTACTGATTATGAATTGTAAATAATAATGAATGTACGTGTGTATATGCAATGCAGCTATTCAAGTAAGAAATCATATATAATCTGCAAAGTGAAAAGTAAATAAAAAAATACAATCATGTACTGTATGGTGTCTGTATGTTGATGACATTCACTGGTTTGGACTGAATACATTGGGCCTCATGCAGCAACATTCTCTTAAATTTCTTTTATATTTTCTCTTAATTTCATGTTAAGAGAAAAAATAAGAGAATATATATAACGTATAATAATCTAAATTTGATTGTATGGTGTTCATGCGGGGGTTTTCGTGTGTTTCCTTGTGTTGGACAAACAATTTGTGGAGGAAAAGTAAGAAAACATCGGTGAATCCCAGAAAATCAATGGGTACTAACAAAAATAAGAACAAATCGTGGATACAAACATAAACAATTGGAAATTTGTTCTTATGTCACATCTTGCATGAGGCTCATTGTGTAAAGCACATATTCACTGAAACGTGCAAGAGAAATAAAAAAAAAAAATCCAATGTGGTGACACTTATTTGTGTTACTGTTAAAGGGACTGTTTGTAACTTTTTAAGCGTATAAATGTAGCGGGTCGCCACACATGCGCGCTCGCATAAGCATGCTCGCGTGTGGCCACTGCCTCTCCTCCTCTGCCTGCTCGCCTTCACTCAGACAGCGTGCGCGTTCTCGCTCAGCTCGCTCCACCTCTAGACGTGAACGCGCACTCACTCCACACTGCAGAAGAGTTAATTTAGCTCTGAGAATATCTAGTGAATGTTCAGTGGACGTTTAAGCAGAAATAACTGCTGTAGCTCCTCCAGACTAACAGAGGTTTCCCGTGTCTTGTGAAGTGACGGAGCTCCTCAGCGAGTAACGTTATCGTCTCATTACCGACCGGGTGCCGGTGTCTCCCTGCTCTCTCCGGCTGCGGGCGGAGAGAGCAGGGAGACACGCTGCAGAGCCTCACTGCATCAGCCTCCGCTGAGGCAGGAAAAGCCAACACTAGGATCAGATCTAAATCATGTTCATGGAGAGACCTTTGTCTGGTCAGCTAACATTACTGCCAAGCAGGTGAAATATAGAGTGATATTGTGGTTTTAGCTGACGTGTGTCGCCTCACTGTGTTGAGCGATGCTCGTTCAGGTATATTTAGAGCGAGCAAGCGCGAGCTCGACGCTGACTTTCGTTGATTTCACGGCCACAGGTGTCACTGTTAAGAAGCATTTCTGAAAGTTACAAATAGTCCCTTTAATGATTTCGATGTCCCATAAAAAGATGATTATAACCAAAATATTACATACCATCCGCAGCAACAGTATACGCTCCGGGAAAATGCTGCAGTGACTTAGTTTTTAGAGCGCAAAGTGTGAGGGGAGGTTGATGGTTCCAACAAACACAAGGCTTTCATCCAGGAGATCGCTGTTAGTAACATATATCCTGTGGTAAACCAATACAACCTGGATTATTGAGGGGCCTAATGCATGCAACTGACTCCGTAAACGTCACTGAGGATCAGATTATGATGTTCACAAACACAGTGCTCTTACATCGGGATGTAATGAGATGATCTTTGCCAGCTCTGGTACTGAGATACTTATCTCTAAATTAGCTTAAAGGTGGCACGGTGGCAGGTGTGCGCGTACACAAGTACACGTAGTGTGTGGTCTGTGAACCAAAGCTATAAAGCCCCTCCTTGAGCCAATTAAGTTGAGTATTCAAAGTTCCTATAAATGTGGCTTTAACAGCCCGTCAGAGACATTAGAAGACAGTAAAACATCAAGTGTATCAGTATTATTTAAAGTCAGATGCAAATTATTTGACGTCTTTGCGCAATAATACCATTTTGCATTTTTATTTGACACACAACCAAACAAAAATGAGGGGAAGTCGCCCAACGGAGCTCCCAGAAGACTTCTGGATCCCCATCCCTCTGGACACCAACAACATCACATCCATGAGCCCGTACCTGGTTCCCCAGGATCACCTAGGGAGCATAGGCATCTTTTATTCCATGTCAGCATTTATGTTCTTCCTCTTTGTGACCGGTACAGCCATCAATACCGTCACCATCGCATGTACTATTCAATTTAAGAAGCTCCGGTCTCATCTGAACTACATCCTGGTGAACCTGGCCGTGGCGAACCTCCTCGTTGCCTCCGTGGGCTCCTTCACCTGCTTCTACTGCTTCGCCTTCAGATACATGATTCTGGGTCCACTGGGGTGCAAGATTGAAGGATTTACAGCAACTGTTGGTGGTAAGGAGTTTAATGAATTACATTGATTCTTCTAAGGTAAAAGAGGGAGTGATTTCCATCACGTTATATCAGTGGTTCCCAACCTATTGTTCTTGAAGTCCCTCCTACTTGTATCTAGGAAAAGCTGAGCCCCCCCATCTTTTTTTTATTAAATCAACTTTCTTTAATGAATATAACTCGTGAGTTTCGTCAACATAAATAAAGTGATGACGTCTTGGCGGATTCGCCATGCGAATGCAGAGACACAGTATGATATTTGTTTGTAACGACTTAAATGATTTACTATGATTATAAGATATTTTGTTATTGTGGTTAAATAAATGTAATTTGTGGGAGTTGTTAGATTGCTGCTCGATCGCCCCCCTTTATCTGTGTCAAGCAGGAGAGCCAACAGGGTTTTGACTGCAGTAAAAATGTTGTTTTTGAAAGGCTAAACGCCAACAAAAATGGATTAAAGCAGAGTATGTTGTTGCATTTTGCTCCTAAGTAGCCAAAATATATATATTTTTAAATGATTTAATACACAGACTGTTGTATAAATTATCCAGTAAGTGTGTTATTATGATTTTAGTTATACATAAGCAAATCTAATTTTGACAACCTCAGAGCAGACAAATCCCGGTATCAACTTTTAGCCTCTTTAGAAGATAAGCAATATTAGTTGCAGCTCGGTGAGGCGACTGTAATCAGTCTTTTATTCTCTTCTGTCTTGTTCCAGGTATGGTGAGCCTGTGGTCTCTCGCTGTGGTAGCGTTTGAGAGATGGCTTGTCATCTGCAAGCCACTCGGGAACTTCGCCTTCAAGTCTCATCATGCCATCGCTTGCTGTGCAATGACATGGGTCTTTGCTTTGATGGCTGCAGTTCCTCCTCTGGTTGGATGGAGTAGGTCAGTATATAAACGCACAGCAGTCTAGTTTTTAATGCAATGGAGACGAGACCCTCTGCAACTGACTTTATTAATACTATAATCTTGAAGTATAAATCTTTTCCTGCCCCTAATTCCAAATATACAGGCCCACATCCACCACACTACAGTACATACATGTAGAGTGATTGATTGTGTGTCTCTCCAGGTACATCCCAGAGGGCATGCAGTGCTCCTGTGGACCGGACTGGTACACGACCAACAACAAGTTTAACAACGAGTCCTATGTGATGTTCCTCTTCTGCTTCTGCTTTTCTGTCCCGTTCGCCACCATCGTTTTCTGCTACTCACAGCTGCTTTTCATGCTGAAAGTGGTAGGCAACGTGTCTCTGTTGGGTTTAAAGTGATAGCATGTACATCGTCCATCAAACCAACCACTTTTATGTACTTCTCCGTCAACAGGCAGCGAAGGCTCAAGCAGAGTCTGCCTCCACCCAGAAGGCAGAGCGGGAGGTGACCAGGATGGTGGTCGTCATGGTGCTGGGCTTCCTTGTGTGCTGGATGCCGTACGCCTCCTTCGCTCTCTGGGTCAGCAACAATCGTGGGAGTCAGTTCGACCTGAGACTGGCGACCATACCCTCCTGTCTGTCTAAAGCCTCCACAGTCTACAACCCTGTAATCTACATCCTCCTCAATAAACAGGTCAGTTATTCACTCTGATGTAAGAGATATTTGCATGCAGGAAGGTAACGTTGTATTCACTCAAGTTAAAGGTGCAGTGTGTAGGATCTGGTGGCATCTAGTGGTGAGGTTGCCGATTGCAACCAACTGAAATTTCTCCCCCGTGCCAAGCCAGGTCGTTCTCATTCCCAGTGCGTCAAAAAAACATTTTCTGTCATGGCCATCTGTGTTAGATACCAACGCACATGGCACTCTTTAGCGTCAGTTTGAGACGCACCAGTCTTTCCATTAACTACAATGTAAACCCATCCGTGTCAATATTAAACACGCAGGGAAAGTGCTATAGTGACGTAGTTTAAAGAGCGAAAGAGACATACTAGAGAAAGATGGGTCCAACAAACAGTGTCATTTTCACTTTTCAAACATAGTGTGAACAGTGAAATGACACTGTGTTTGTTGGCTTAAAAGCCCAACCATGTTGTTTTTTCCTAAACATAACTAAGTGGTTTTGTTGATTCCCAACATTCCCAACATTAAGCATGTATTCACTGCGACTGAAAAGTGACGCCGAAGGATCTGAGAAAGTGTCAGTATGTGATGAATTGGGATGAGAACGTGTTGGTCAAACATGTAGGAGAACTACGGTATCCGACGCAAAAACGTTGTACGACTGCCGTAGAAACATGGTGGTGGGCTACGTGAAGAGGAAATGCTCCGCATGTAGATATAAACGGCTCATTTTAACGTAATAAAAACACAACGCTTGTTATTTTCAGGTGATTATACACTAAAGAAAACGTACCTATTAACATTATATTCCATTTCTGCCAATAGATCCCCCTAAATGCTAGTGTCGAATGCTAGGCGACTCCTCTGGTTGCAAAAAGAAGTCCGATTGTATAGAAGTCTATGAGAAAATGAGCCTACTTCTCACTTGATTTATTACCTCAGTAAACATTGTAAACATGAGTTTATGGTCTCAATCTTCTTCAATACAGCATGATGTTCATTTAGTAAATCATGGTCTCATTTAGAGTCAAATAGACCATAAAGCAGGGGAAGCTTTTTGTCTTACAGCTTTAACCCTTTCACATTGTGTTTTCAGTTCATGAAAGTTAATTATAACCTTTTTGGTCACCTAAAAATGTCTTCTTCAGCGTTCGGTTGTATTTAGCTCCATCCTCTCGTGTCACTTCTGGTTGCAAAAAACCAAGATGACGACGACCAAAATGCCAAACTCGAGGCTTCAAAACCGCAGTCCACAAACCAATGGGTGACGTCATGGTGACAACATCCACTTCTTATATACAGTGTATGCTTTCAAGACCAGTGGTGCCCTCTAATGGTGACTTTCAAAACATACAAAAAAGTTGCTCCATCCAAACAGAGAAAACCTGATATGCAATTAAAAACTTCAGGTTTCTTTATTGATTTGGATTATATGGACGAAGAAATCACAACTAAATCACCAGTATTTCCAACAATAATTACCTGTAAAGTTCCTCACATTATTAAACCATTTGCACCAATGGAAAGATGTTTCCCTCATCAACAAATGTGTTGTTTTAACCCTTTCAGTTCCGCTCCTGTATCAAGAAGATGCTGGGGATGAGTGACAGCGATGATGATGAGTCCTCGACGAGTCAATCGGTCACTGAAGTCTCTAAAGTCGAACCTTCTTAGGTGGTTCCCGGCTCCTTTTTTGGAGACTTACATATTGTAACACCGAACGAACAAATATTATGACAAATGGAAGTATAGTATTTGTATTTGTCTAACTTAGGTCATTGAAAGGCCCATAGTAGTTATTACTCAATTAACGTTTGCTGGCAAATAATTATATTATATAATAAATCTTTGTTAATGAGTTTGAAAAGTTGTGCTGTATTTTTTGTATAGTGATTTACGTGTCTATATACAACCTGCAGTCTAACAGAGAATTACTGTAATAAACAGCTGATCAACAACGTTACAGCTTCTATCTGTGCTTGAGAAACAATTGCTGACAATATGGTCAAACATTGTGATCATCTCATCAGATAGTTTCTGAGATTAGTTGGATAAACTTGGGAAAAAATATAGTCCACATATGTATTTCAGTAGTACTTCAGTATTATCCCAGTAAAGGAATGGTATCTTATATTGATGTATGTTGTTCTCTGCAGACAAAAACAGCAATACCGTGCTCTTAAAAAAAAGATTTCACACTAGTTTGACAAAGAAGAGAAGCCAAACCCACTTTTCTGCTTTATTTACACACCCTGAATTTGTTTCAGTGCTCAATAGGCGCTTTTCACAGCAGCCATTTTTTAACATGTCATAGCAGGATAAACACAGGTGTAATTGATCAAATTAATTATGGTCCCGTTCAGTTTTCCTTCCTGGGAGTTAAAGATAAAATTAAAAGTTTAACATAAAATGCCGTTGCAGTGAAGTTATTATTTAGTTATTTTCACTCTTTTAAAGTCACCAGAATAAAGGAAACAAAGTCACTGAAACTCTAATTGTCCCAGACCCCCTGATTTGGTTTAGAAATCCTCCCTTTTTTTAAGGTCTCAAGGTTGGCGAGTATGTTTGTGATACCATACTCATAAATATCTATTCTATTCACATGCTTTTTTAATGATATGACACAGAATAATAATAATAATAATAATAATAATAAGAACAATAAGAATATAACGGGAATATAAATAAATAATAATCTACATAATAATAATAATCAACATTAATATTTAGGAAGACAATTAGCCTACATTTTATTTGATGGGGGGTGGTAAGGGACCTGGATAACGGATAGGTTGAAAAGGTTGAGAACCACTGATTTAGTGTGTCACAGACGCACAAAACCATGCAGGGCCATAATTAATGTTATTAACTACACCTTTGTTTACCTTGCAATGACATGTCATAGCATATATGGATAAACACAGGTGTAATTGATAAAATTAATATGTGAATGAAAATGGGTTCTCTGGGTACCCACGAGTCTCCCCTTTACAGACATGCCCACTTTATGATAATCACATGCAGTTTGGGTCAGCACAAGAAAGCATATTTGTCCACTCCCATGCTGATAAGAGTATTTAATATTTGACAATGTGATTAGTTTGCGATTAATCGCAATTAACTATGGACAATCATGTGATTAATCGATAAATATTTTAATTGATTGACACCCTAATAATAAGTAATGTGATATCTGTTTCCCGTCCATTCACTGAGCCTCCTCTGAAACTGTCTGGTGCCCCCCTTTGGGAGGCTGCACCTCCTACCTCTGATCTAAGGTAAGAAATGGTTGAAGAAGGAGAGTGTGCATCTACTCCACTCTTCCATTTGAACCCCATCTGGCACATGATGCAGGTCTTTCAAATCTGAAAAAAGAACAATTTTTCTTCTGCATTATCAAGCAGTTAATTAAAATGCATACAAAATACAAAACATATCAGCTGTCACTGTGGTGTAAAAGATGTAGACGAGTCAACATTTAGCCTATAGATGGCACCATAATGCCTCGTTCACAAAGCAGGTACCATGTGCACTGTAATCTTACAACTGTGAGTAAATCAATACTGTCAAGGGGTGTAGTTTTTATAGTACAACAATGACTGTATTTTATTTTTGTCTACATATTTTTGACTCTAGGTCGCCTGTCTAATGAAACATGTTGCCCGACTCAGTTTAAAGTCTGTCAGTCATTCTTACCTGTTGTCCATAATGTTGCAGGAATGCGGTGTTTACTCACCAATCAGAGATTTAAAGGCTTCAGATGAACACACTTCTCTGCATACAATGCAAGCGTGAATCATTTTCTATTTGTCACCAATTTCATAAATTACAATAAGAAACTACTACAGAAACTAAATGTATTATTACAATAGCACACGGCTCACAGTTTTGTGAGTAGTTATGCACTTGTTGTTTTCAAACGCTTTAACTAAAGAGGTGAGTGAGCTAAAGAGGGTTAACTGAATAGGATTACCCAGTAATCTCTGTGTACTCACACAAGTACTATACTGTTTACATTTCACTCATTCTAATTAAGCAATTAAAAACCACAAGTCACAGAAACACCAACTGCTGCCTGTATGTACACCATGGAAAGGAAATACAGATAACTAAGTAAACAAACAAATAAATGAATAAATAAAAAAATTTAAAAAATAAAAAATAAAATAAAAATAAATATATGAATAAATAAATAAATAAATAAATAAAGATTGATTTGTATTTTTACATGTGAAAATCAGGAATGTTACAACCAAACATAATGTGGTTACATGTTGTCGGCCTGTTGTGCGGCTGAGAAGAGATGAAAATCAATCAGTCAGATCAATACTTGGAAATACCACTGACACCATAGCCTCTGGGTTTTAGGCCATCATGGGTCATCTGTGTGCTGGAAGGAAAAGCAAAGTGGAAACTTTAAAATATCCTGCTCATCACAACATCCCTCAACAACAGCTGCACACAAATCTGAGAACAGGATTATTACCTGGTGTGAAGTGAACACGATGAGCAGCAAAGGAGGACTCGGTTCACTACACACCAGTGTAATTACACATGCAGCTATTCAGACAGTGAGTGCATAAACTTCCACGCCAGGTCACGGTGGTCATGGAGGTTTCTGACGGTAGTCGGGAGCAAATCTGAGTTCTGCTAGTAGTGAACTTTTACCAACAACAAATAGTTCAGAACTAGCGGAATTCCAAACCTACCCTCGAAAATCACAGCATCACAAAGAAATCAGGAATAAACAAGTAAAAAAAAACATTAACTATTATCAATAAATTTACATTAAGATACTCTCCCATAAGACATTAGTTAAAGCAGTATCACTTCATGAATCATAATGAATATTCAGTGTAAATTATGAATAGAAATAAAGTAAAATAGAAGAAAACGTTACAGATCTCTTTAGTTTCAGGGTCCATCCTCGTCTTGATGTGAAGTCCTCGTCCCACATGGAGTTCTTATCAAATCTGCGAGCTACTTGAGCAAGAAAGTGGACTGGAGAGAAAAACACAGAATCGACGGATTAAAAATAAACCAGCAGCTTTTGTTGTAACCTCTGCTCTGAAGTGAACTGTTGTTCCGGAGAGATTAAAGTGTTACGGAGTGTAGCATGCTAGAAGTAATTACTCCACGTTAATCTGTTTTATGGAAGAACCTGAGTTGTCCGTATAATCTGCTTTGGTCTGCGGGGACATGAGATGTCTTCACCTGGGTCAACCAGGTTCTGATTAGAGCTTCAAGTGCTGCTGTAATGCCTTACGCAAGATACACTAATTTTATCAATGGCTGTGGTTAATTGCTCTTGAATATCCTCATCCACACCAGATTGAATGTCTTGGCCCACCTGGGGGCTTCTCAACCTTTGGGTTCTCCAGCTCCTCCAGTGTCTCAACCCATGCTTCTCTATGTGGGTTCGTGATCCCCTAGGTTCCACTGTTAAAGGTACTCCATCATAGACTGTAAATAAGAAGTGGACGTAGCCATCGTGACGTCACCCATTGGTTAGTGGACTGCCGTTTTGAAGCCTCGAACTCGGCATTTTGGATGTCACCATCTTGGTTTTTTGCAACCAGAAGTGACACGAGACGGTACAACCGTTAAACGAAGCCAGCAGAGAATCCATTTGCTGCGGAAAATCAACTCCTTTGGTGTGTGTAGATCTATCCTGTGTACTGTCTACTTATCATATATTGAGAGCCTTTTAACTTTTTCATTCATTTGCTGGTTTAACGGTTTGTCTATGAAGGACAGGAACTGCCTAAATAATATCGTGAAAATCTGCTCCAAAATCACCGGAGCCCAGCAGAGCGACTTAAACTCTCTCTGGGAGAAACGTGTTCTCCAGAAGGCCAAAAACGTTATTAACCACCATCAAATCCTGTCCAGTGAGTTTACACTACTGCCTTCAGGACAGCGCTATCTGCCGCCTCACAGAAAGCCAAACCGCTACTCCAAGTCATTCATTCCTTTCGCCATTAAACTGCTGAGTGCAAAGTAACTATCTAGAATGAACGATAACAAAAATGTTTTATTTACTTTGAATGTAAAGTTATTTTGCACTAACCATATAATGGTTGTCCGTGTTTGCATTAGGTACATCCCTGGAATGTAATTTGCAATGTGCAATACTCTTGGCACTTTATTTTATTTATTCCTTTATTCTTTTATCTCGTCTTGTTTTTATTCTTGTATTTATTGCTTTTATTGCGAATATTTTTTATTCTTGTACTTTTATTGATCTGCACCTCCCCATATGCCACCTACTGTGTTCCCTGTGTGGTGTATATGTCTCGTGGACTGCAGAAAACTGAATTGCCCTTATAAATAAAGCTGTCGGTATCTGTATCTGTAACCAAATGCCGAGTAAGACATTTTTAGGTGACCAAAAAAATTACAATTAACTTTCATGAACTTAGTTAAAGAAAGCAATGTTTAAGTCAAGCCTGATGTTGCCTAACACATAGAGGACTGATCCCAGTCACTTCCACACAGTGAGGCGTACAGCTTATTAATTAAACATTAGTATCGGATCACTACTCAGTAATGGCCGAAACCCAAAGCTCTGGTATATCGGGCATTACTCGAGGACAATCTGCTCTCGAGGAACTGAAAAGCTTTGCAGACTGAAAGGGATGAGGTAAATTGTAAGTCCAATCATTCCAGTTAAAGGGGAGGAATCTGAATAGCCACTTCCTGGAACCAGTCGCTATAAGCACCATAATGTGGGTCATTAAGGGCCTACTACACCTACTATGTTGTAAAAGTGAAAGTGAAACTCAAAAGCAACATGTTCTAACATGTACAACTGAATGAAACATCACATTTTGAACACAAACAAAAAGGCTTCTTTAGGATTAGGCAACAAAACTACAACTTCTTTAGGTTTAGGCAACAAAACTACAACTTCTTTAGGATTAGGCAACAAAACAACTTCTTTAGGTTTAGGCAACAAAACTACAACTTCTTTAGGATTAGGCAACAAAACTACAACTTCTTTAGGTCTAGGCAACAAAACAACTTCTTTAGGTCTAGGCAACAAAACAACTTCTTTAGGATTAGGCAACAAAACAACTTCTTTAGGTTTAGGCAACAAAACTACAACTTCTTTAGGTCTAGGCAACAAAACAACTTCTTTAGGTTTAGGCAACAAAACTACAACTTCTTTAGGATTAGGCAACAAAACTACAACTTCTTTAGGTCTAGGCAACAAAACAACTTCTTTAGGTCTAGGCAACAAAACAACTTCTTTAGGATTAGGCAACAAAACAACTTCTTTAGGTTTAGGCAACAAAACTACAACTTCTTTAGGTCTAGGCAACAAAACAACTTCTTTAGGTTTAGGCAACAAAACTACAACTTCTTTAGGATTAGGCAACAAAACTACAACTTCTTTAGGTCTAGGCAACAAAACAACTTCTTTAGGTCTAGGCAACAAAACAACTTCTTTAGGATTAGGCAACAAAACAACTTCTTTAGGTTTAGGCAACAAAACTACAACTTCTTTAGGTCTAGGCAACAAAACAACTTCTTTAGGTTTAGGCAACAAAACTACAACTTCTTTAGGATTAGGCAACAAAACTACAACTTCTTTAGGTCTAGGCAACAAAACAACTTCTTTAGGTCTAGGCAACAAAACAACTTCTTTAGGATTAGGCAACAAAACAACTTCTTTAGGTTTAGGCAACAAAACTACAACTTCTTTAGGTCTAGGCAACAAAACAACTTCTTTAGGTTTAGGCAACAAAACTACAACTTCTTTAGGATTAGGCAACAAAACTACAACTTCTTTAGGTCTAGGCAACAAAACAACTTCTTTAGGTCTAGGCAACAAAACAACTTCTTTAGGATTAGGCAACAAAACAACTTCTTTAGGTTTAGGCAACAAAACTACAACTTCTTTAGGTCTAGGCAACAAAACAACTTCTTTAGGTTTAGGCAACAAAACTACAACTTCTTTAGGTTTAGGCAATAAAACTACAACTTTCTTAGGTTTACACAATAAGACTACAACTTCTTTAGGTTAAGGCAAAAAAAACAACTTCTTTAGGTTTAGATTAAAATAACAAACGCAAAGACAACTACATGTTGTTGGTTTCACACGGGATGCAAACTTTGGTCTCCTGGATGATAACCTTGTGTTTTGTGTCCCATCCATTTCACACTGTCTATACTACAGCGCCTGACTTCCACTTCTGCTCCTTTCATAATTACGGTTGCTAGAGGTCGCTGTCGTGTTCTTTTATACCTTCTTTCTGTGATGTACCATGTGAATAGATGATAAAAGCTACCAGTGGGTGTAGTAGGCTCCTGTTGACCCACATCTATGGGGTTTACTGCGACTGATAACGCCTATTTAATAGCCTGACAACAGTCTAATTGGCTGGTGAAACTCTGCCTCCCGAATCTCATCTCTCTTCTGCGTCTTTTCTATGTCTACGTAGTCTTTACGTGATTAATTGCAAGGATAGTGGCACACACTTTCAAACACACTTCCACGGTTGTACGCACAACAAAGTGACAGAAGTAGTTGTGTGAAGAATCAGAGAGCTTAAGAGAAAAGAGAAACTGTCACACTTCCACACACTGAGTCAATCTCTGTGTGAAGTGGGTGTGATAGAAGGATTGTGTGTTTCAGAAAGTTACAAAAATTGCGCTTCTTTTGACGTATACTGAGGACTTTAGGAAAGCAGAATGCAAGAGCTATTACTATATGAGTATGACAGCAAAATAATTTGATTTTTAGAGAGAAAGCATGTGTTTCTTACATCTTGCCGAAGAGACTGCATTTTTTGAAAAAGAATATTAAGACTGAATTCCCTCGTACCCAATTGATGTAACTTGTTAGTAGGACCATGTAACATTACATACCTGGGCTAATTTGATGTAACATCAGCTGGTTGGCATTTATGTAGAATAAATGGGGATAAAAATCCAAGTTAACGCATCATTTAAATGCCACTTTTAGTTATATTAGAAAGCAACACGTGCTGACAACAATGACTCTTTACAGCCAGTAAAGACAGTAATTAAGAATACAAGAGGACACCAAATAATTCCTTAATCACTGGCTGCTCTTATCCCCTAAAGACACACCATCCTGTTAAGAATACCCAGAACTGAAGAGCTTTGGACGGACACAGCTGTTAACCAGTGTCACTTTGCCAAAAATATGTGCACAGCAACATAAAGGAATAGTTCGGGTGTT
This sequence comes from Sebastiscus tertius, assembly GCA_916701665.1. Lineage (NCBI taxonomy): Eukaryota > Metazoa > Chordata > Actinopteri > Perciformes > Sebastidae > Sebastiscus > Sebastiscus tertius. Next base: position 48,897 of record CAKAOH010038399.1, read on the forward strand.
TTGAAGTACTCATCCATAGTCAGTGTATTATCTGCAGTAGATGACGGCGGGCATTAGGGGTGGGAATAACCAGAGGCCCCACGATACGATATTATCACAATATTTAAGTCACCATATGATCTTATTCTGATTCTAAACATGTTGTTATATGCTGAGTATTGCTTTAAGATAAATTGCGATTTATTACCTTTTTTCAACTGCAAATTATGTAGTTTGTCTACATCTGTTTTATCTAATAAGATACAGTTTTCACTCTGTTCATCTCAGAGTTTTCATTCACATATCTGGAGGTCAGAGGTCAAGGGACCCCTTTGAAAATGGCCAGGACAGTTTTTCCTAGACAAAAATTTTGCGTAATTTTGGAGAGTTATTAAGACTGAGCTCGCAACACCCTCTGAAAGACAGCATAGTGGCTGGGCCCGGATAGTTAATATAATAAAAGATCGGTAGTTGGCGTCCGTGTAGCGATACGATATTGCTACGCAAAATATAGCAATACTACGCTGTATCGATTGTTCCCCCACCCCTAGTCGGCACGCTCTCGGTGAGTACCGGCATGGGAGCAAAACGATGTACTGCTGTGGCAGCAAAACATGTTTTAGCCACCTAAAAGAAAAGCAGACTTAAAAAATTTATATCTGTTTAAGTGTACGCTATATTTCGAATATTTTTACCGCTTTATCTTGCCGTCAGACGGCCCTTTCCGACGGGGAAGTGAACTGAAAGCGAAACTTAGCAATGACTATGTTTAAATGCACACTTATATTCCACTCTTATTCCGAATATGACAATATTCAGAATTTGATAAACAGCGTATTCTGTTTGGATATTCTGAATGGAGCATTTTCAGATTAAGACATGTGAGATATGCCGACATTATTTGTGTTTCATTTTTTGGACATGTATACAGTGTATTCACAATCTGCGTCTCAACTGAGGTTTTTACGACAGTTTGCGACACACGGCCTCTTGTCTGTTTACGTCCAGCTCTGTGCGTTGTACACAAACCAACGAGCAGACAGTTTGCAGAGATGCATGCCCAAAAGAAAAGCACACATTTCTGGTTGGAAGGAGACACACACCTACTTTTAAACATAATGAAAGATTTGGATATCAGCAGGTTTTTGGATATGTGTAAATATCGCAACGCCGACCTTTTTCATTAACCATGTAAACAGCTTAGTAGGAATATTGTCTTTCTCGGAATGAGGGCAAAAAAATTGATATTTTGTGCATGTAAACATACTCTCTTCAAAGCGACCAGAATCTATTGACAAAAACAGTATAGATAAATTTCACTTTTAGTTCAGTTCCCCGTCGGAAAATATTCTAAATAGGTGAGCCTTTCTTTAAAGTACATTTTGCTGCCGGCCCCGTCCACAGCAGTACATTGCTTTGCTCCCGTGTCAGTAACAATTAAATACAACTATCCTGAAAACTAGGATGTAGTGGTCAATACACTGCATTGATTTCTGATCATTTTATTGTTTATTTTGTTCACTGACTGAATTTGTGCACGCCTATCATCCTTTCGAAAGTGTTTTTCGACAGTCGTCCCTCAGAAATCAGGATTTGATGCCCTCTCCTCTTTGCCCTTGACATGAGAACTGTGATGTGAGTTGTAGGATCGCAGGAGAGTCTAAAAATCCTATGGTAAATGGACTTGCATTTTATACAGCGCTTTTCTAGTATTCCCACCACTTGAAGCACTTTACACTCCATGTCAGCATTCACCCATTCACCCACACATTCATACACTGATGGCAGAGGCTGCCATGCAAGGTGCCGACGTTGACCATCAGGATTTGGTCTAAATATTCACACACCGATGGCTCAGCCTTCGGGACACTCAAGGACACCTCGACATGTAACACTTCGGAGGAGCCAGGGATCGAATCCCCGACCTTGGCGACCTGCTCTAACCTCTGAGCCACAGCCACCTCGATGCCTATGTTCTGCCGTGACCTCGCCTTCCGGAGGGATTAAAGGTGTTTTACTTCCCTCACATGTCAACATTTGCATGTGACTGTCTCTATAGTTCCCTGAATCACCACAAGTCCAATTAAGCTGCTTTAAGACTTGGCTGTCCTTTCGTGCCCACCAGGGTCCACATTAACCTAGACCACAACTCCACACACAATATACAGTTAAGCTGATATGCACAGTTCTGCTGGGTTTGTCTTATTTCACTAATTTAATATCACACAATGGATGCAATTCATGAAATTAAGTGTCCCAATGTGGAATGTGGAGGAAAAGACAATATTGGCTACTGCAGGTCTCAATGAAGGCAAGTGATAGCTCACATTGTCAAAGGTCTTGCAGTTAATCCCTATTTCATCGGAGTGGACGGAAATCCGCTTTCAAGCCAGATTATTTGGGCATTTTGTGTCTTAAGGTAATAAGCTGATACTTTTAATTACAGTTCAAATAAGTTTACTTATGGCTACTTTGCGGCTAAGTATCACTACCAAGCAGGCCACCCTGGTTAATCTAACCACCTAATCCTATCAGAGGTCTCTGAAGCACAGGTATAAAAGATAAAGTCAGATGTGCAGCACCAGTCAGTGACAAAGAAAGATCGACGTCTTGAGGATAAGGATGGCAGAAAAGTGGGAAAATCAGGCGTTTGCTGCCAGGCGGTACCATGAAGAAACTACAAGAGGATCTGCCTTCGTTTACACAAACAGCAATCAAACCAAAGGTACAGTAATTTATTTTTTAATAATTCAGTGCCGAGCAAAATCTACACATCGTTTTGCCAAGAGAAGCTGATTCAAATGTAATGATTTATCATCGTATTATCTTGACTTTGAAATTAATTAATTGACTTTAGTCGTCTTTAAAGTCAGTATGATTTAATTTTATAAACTTAAAATTATTATATTTGGTATTTATTCAAAACACTATGAATGGAACCTGCCAAAATCTAAAATAAATGAATAAATACGTAAATATATAACTAAATGTAGCAGAAATAATATTAAATTATATAAAGTTAGATTAATTATATTAATTATATATAGCTAGATATTTCTGTTTTAGTTTGCTTCTTTATTTATTCATCTTTGTATTAATTCCATTAATTATTTATTTGTTTTTGCATTTATTTATTATTTATTTTTATTTATATATTTTGCATTTATTTTTTATTTATTTTATATTTATATTTAAATGCATGTATTTATTTATGCATTTATTTATTTATTTATGTACGATTTATCCTTTGCATTTCACCCCTTATTTATTTCCCCAAAAGCTTCATCTCACATAAACATTTTGCTTCCAAGCCGTTAAACAAGACAATGTGAACTTCAGTGGTGTAATGTAACTAAGTACATTCACTCGAGTATAACTTTGCCTTACTTGTACTTGAGTATTTCCATTTTTTTGCTACTTTACACTTCTATTCCACTACATATCAGCAGAACATATTGTACATTTTACTCCACTGCATGTATTTGACACTTATAGTTACTAGTTACTTTTAACAGATATACAGTATGATATGCTTAAATGATATGATGCAGTACTGTACTACTAATCTACCCAGTACATTAACCTTAACAGTAACAGTACAGTAACATTCAAAGGCTCTTGCATGTATTTATTCGTGATAAAAAACAGAATAATATCATATTTTATAATAATATAACACTGCAGAATGAGTACTTTTGATAGGTTACTTTAAGTACTTTAAGTTGCTGATAATACTTATGTACTTTTACTTAGGTAACATTAATTAATATGCAATTAATGTACATAAAATTAGGTCTTTTACTTAAACTGTATTTCTACTTTTACTAGAGTAAAGGATCTGAGTACTTCCTCCACCACTGGTGAACTTTGTGAATATAAATGCGGTTCTGTTGTGTTTTTTTTCAGATTTCAATGGCCTCTAAAGCAGTTAGTATGGCTGTATATTCACATTTGACAAAAGATTTAGAGTTAAGATTGCAAAAAAAACTTTTGTCATCATTGATATATTATAAACATATGTTGTCACAAAAAGCTAGTCTATTGCTTCTAAGACCTTACAAAATAGGTCAACGTGGACACCACATGAGATTAAGACTAAATAATATATATAATGTTTTTTCTTTCAGATCCCTTTGAGGGTCCCAACTACCACATCGCTCCTCGATGGGCTTACAATGTTTCCACAGCCTGGATGTTTATCGTGGTCATCTTATCGGTCTTCACCAACGGCCTCGTCTTGGTGGCCACGGCAAAGTTCAAGAAACTCCGTCACCCTCTGAACTGGATCCTGGTCAATCTGGCAATAGCTGATCTCGGAGAAACAGTTTTCGCCAGCACCATCAGCGTATGCAACCAGGTTTATGGTTACTTCATTCTGGGACACCCGATGTGCGTCTTTGAGGGCTACGTTGTCTCAGTTTGTGGTGAGTGGTCACAGTTTTTCTCTTTGATTGGAAGAGTTTTCATGGTGCTGCATAAGTAATCAATATCTTATTCTTTACACAGGTATTACTGCTCTCTGGTCCCTGACTATCATCTCCTGGGAGAGATGGATAGTTGTGTGCAAACCTTTTGGGAACGTCAAGTTTGATGAAAAATGGGCCACAGGTGGAATACTGTTCTCCTGGATCTGGGCGGCGGTGTGGTGTGCTCCCCCCATCTTTGGATGGAGCAGGTAGCCTGGTGTTATTTTAATAAATAAAAAAAACAAGAGTGAATTCATCAGTGTTGTAAACTAAACATTTTCTTGCATCAGGTACTGGCCTCATGGACTAAAGACGTCCTGTGGACCTGATGTTTTCAGTGGAAGTGAAGACCCTGGAGTTCAGTCCTACATGATTGTTCTGATGACGACATGTTGTCTACTTCCTCTGGCTATCATCATCTTGTGCTACCTTGCAGTCTGGATGGCTATCCGTGCTGTAAGTCATCCTACCAGCAGTTTCATATATATATATAAAGTAGATCAGTTATTCCCAAAGCCTGGGTCAGGACCTACAGCTGGGTCGCACAAGATTTTATTATAGGGTCACCAAATACATTTGCCTTCATTTAAGATTTATATCTGCAGTCCATCTTTGAGGGAGTCTGAATGTCCGTATTGTTCTGATAATTGCTTATACATGACAGTTTCACGGCAGTTTGTGAAATAGTCACGAAATGTAGGTTTAGGAAAAGATCAATTTGGTTAGGATTAGGCAACAAACTACATAGTTAGGTTTAGGAAAAGGTCAATTTGGTTAGGATTAGGTAACAAAACTACTTAGTTAGGTTTAGGAAAAGATCAATTTGGTTAGGATTAGGCAACAAACTACATAGTTAGGTTTAGGAAAAGGTCAATTTGGTTAGGATTAGGTAACAAACTACATTAGTTAGGTTTAGGAAAAG